>JARQTI010000415.1:1397191-1437218 GCA_030142655.1 Trachelus tabidus | reverse complement strand
ATCGGCTATTATAAATTACACAAGACTGCACGCAACTGGAATGATGCTCGCAAAAGTTGCATCGCTGAGAATGGTACAGTATACCAATTAGACACATTTGTACGAATTGAATATTCATTTTATATGAGGATATTACCGGTCACCTTAGGGAAAATGTTGATATTCGCGATAAAACGCGTGTTTGCCAGAAAAATTGAGCGCGGAAGCAAAGCTTAATGTTTTTATTTCAATCATCCCCCGACATACGACATCAAATGATCGGCAGCAGCATTTTTTCTGCGAATGTAAAAAAATTCTCAATGACCAGCATTAGCCTCACTGACTGATAATACCGGTCTACTCTGCGGATAATGCCTTTGTACTATATAAAGCATATTTTATGTCGCAAACTTTTCACGCACATAAAATGAAAGAATTATAGATTCTAATAATTATTATTATATATGCTGTAATGTGGCGTTACGGAGCTGGAGGGGAGGTCCGTCTAGGAATGACCGAAAAATAAATAAATAGAACTTATCAGGTCGGACAGTGGGTTCGGCGGCACAGTGGTAAGTGGCCGACTGGGCAGTCCGAAGGTATCGGATTCGATTCCCGATCAGAACTCCTAATTGTTCGGAAATTCCTAGCCCTCTAGCGCTCGCTGGCGGCTCTGTGGAAAAATTAATTATAGCGGATAGAAGCCGGGCACCCCGTTATAATGCGTTGAATAACATTAACTATGTGTAAACACTTATGTAAACCCGGTGATTAATCATATCAAAAAGAGTCACATATTTCAGACGCATACAATTTCTTTCCGATAAAAGAAATAACAAGCAATTGACCTAATTTTAATTACTATTGATAGGAATAAAAGAATTTCAGCAGTTTCATTATCATACTATTCGTAGATATATCGTAATAAATGTGACCGATATTGCCAATTGATCAATTTTAGAAATGTCTCCTCTAAAGAAACTTTAATTATAATATCTTCTTATTATGCAGCTCACCTAGCAGTGGTCAATTCTGAGAAGGAGGAAAGAGCACTACGTCAAATGATGGCAGACAATGGAGATGTAGAATTGGTTCCCATAGGTATACATAATATGTTCAACATATACGACTGGGAGACCGTTGCTGGACAACCACTAGAAACTGCAGCAGGATACAATCCGTGGCGTGGTCGACAACCTGATAATAAGGCCGAGAATAGGCGTTGTGCTTTCTTATATATATATGGAGGATTGTGTAATCTGGAATGTGATTATACGGATCGTTACATTTGTGAGATTCCTTTATGAATTAAAATATAATGCATATATCTTTACTTTTGTTGTACAGTACATTCTTATAATTTCAATATAATTGATATGAAGAGCAGAGTAAATCACACAGATTCGGAAAAGCACGACGAGATTACTAGGTAGGATTAATGGAAATTCAAATGTTAGAATTGAAGGGAGGTCAAGGAAGATATTTACTCTCTCATGGGCCAAATAAAAGCAATATTAAATCTCCCTCGTCCCTGACGCTCTGTACGTTATGTCGCTTAGTCAGCGCTTTTTTCCCAATTTCTTCACTTTCTTTACTTACGAATATATGTAGATTATATTACAATATTTCTGATATGTGAGATAAATTGATCAAAGAGAGGAAAAATAGTTTTATTACTAATTGCGGATTTTATTAAAGTCATTTTCTCAACGGTTAGTTCGTACAAAGGTCGCGATGTACCAGCCGTGACGGTCAAACGTAGAATCCAGGACCGTTACACGAAGCTCGCAGTATAGGAAGTACCAAGAAAAATAACATAAGTAGATAGGAAAATAAACTAGGCTAACTCACCTAGCGCCATCTGTTGGAGTTTTTAACTAATATTTCCATATTTCTCACTTTCATTCAAAGCTTGTAACTAGTTTGTACATAATTCATAATCATTTCATTTTGCAACCTAGCATAAATTTTACAATTTGTAATTATAAGAAAAGGAAAGAATATTTAATGTTGCATTTACATTCATTGTAAATCCAGTTATTTCATGAGTTTGCATTTTACATACAAAACTTACATACGAATTGTTTTCTTATTCTCCCCATGCATTTCACACGAACACATTTTGTAAAAAATTGCAATTGTGGGAAGTTTCGTTAAAATTGCACAAATAAAGTATTATTGACGTTTCCAATTAGTTTATTTATTAACGTTAATTTGTTCGCATGAAGTGTCACGTGCAGTTGCAGAATACTTTTTATCTGTTTTTAATTTCTTTAACTGACCTTCCTTAACTTTTTCTGCCAATTTCGATTTATATTTACGATGAGAAAGCTTTTGTCCTGTACATTCAGTATATAGAATTCAAGAATATTATATTTCGAGGACATTATAATACAAATTACTAGGATAGGCCACCTTTGGCACGCCACCTTATTTGAATATCGATAACTCATTTACGAACTAACCGATCGATACATCGTACTCAACAATGTTAAATTTTTCTATGCCTTGCTTTGGTATATACTCAAGGTAGAACTGAATAATCAAACGAACTTACTACCTGTATGTAAAATTTGATTGTAATTATATTACATTCAACATATCGTAGTAGTTGTGAGTGACAGCAATTTTTTTATTTTTTACCTGAATTACATAAATTTTAAGGATTTGCTCTGATAAAAGGAAAATTATTTTGGAACAAAGAATAGACTTTCAAGTTTTGTTAACAGTATAAATCTTAAATAAAGAAAGAACGATTCCTCGAAACAACAACGTCGAGGCATCCCACGTAAAATCATATTTAGGCTTAGCGATCAGCAGCTCTGATTATGGCCAACTAGGCCACAAAAATTAAATTGTACATTCGTAACATTGTTCCGGAGTGCAGCTTATACCTCCACCTCCGAGAAAAAAAGTCTACAGTAAAATTCCGAACGGAACTGGTAGTTTCAGGTCCACAATTATCGAAACTATGAAGTTCCGTCTCATCACTGCACTTATCACCTTGTTACTTTTATTTATTGTATAAAACTCATATTTTCGCATTATTCATGCGAGTACCAATTTCTTAACCGGCAACGATCCCAATCTATATTTTTTGTTCTTTACGTGTACGCAACATATGCGTCTGTGTACGGTATACTTTTGTACTAAAATCTGTCATTTTAATTAGATTGATTCCTGTCTTCAATTTTCTGTTTCAACATCGAAAATCTGGTAAGAGTGATATTTGAATGGTCATCTTTCTATTAAGGTTTAATCCATTTTCATTTAAAGCATTTAATTTTTCTCTCTCTTTAAATCAACCATACATCATAGCTGGACAGGTTGCCATTAATTTTTCTATTAATTATGCGAATCCTTGTACTGAGCATGAACTTCTTTTTATTATAGGTATGCATCTGTGAAACTAGTTGATTCTCTTTTTTCTGATATTAGTTCTATTGTATAATCTCTGGAATTTATAATTAAACCTAGAAATTTACACTCATTACTAGGTTCCATGTTATTTTTTTTTCCAATGTATAAGGAAACTAAGTGAATACCATAAAAAGATAATTTCTTCAACATATGTTCCATATTCGTCATAAATTTTATCAATGCATAAAAAATCGTCCAGGTAGACCACAGAAGAGAACCGCTTCGTTCTTAGTCTTTCATCATTGGTTTTAAAATCTTTGTAAAAATCCAAGGGCTTGCGCACAGACCAAATAGCCAATTTGTAAATTTATTATACTATATTATTATTATTATTTACTATTCCAAAAAATTCATAAAGCAGAAAGACCTTGCTCTTTTTTTTTTCAATGGTACCAGATAGTAGGCATCCTGTAGGTCAATAGTACACATATAATCTCTCCAGAAAACACCAATTTCGCCGCTGTCTTCAAATCTTTAATTTCAAAATGTTTTTATTACAATAGCAGCATTTAATTTTTTCTAATCAATTTATTACTATTTCAAGTTATTTTAAACTTTATTTCATCTTCTTCATGGCTCTTGCTTCTTTGGGCTTATTTCCTAACTTTTGTACAAAAAGCATAGTATCTGGTTTGGTATCATCTAACAGGTCTTTAGTTTCTTTCTCTAGACCAGGTGTAGTAAAAAATTTTCTTGATTCTGATTGCTTATAATGCAATTCTGCAATCAGTTTTACCATATTATTGAACCTTTGAATCAAAATCTGTTTTTTTTTCTTCTTCGAAATTCTCAACTATTATTGAAACGGCGTTTCCTATTGACATTATTGCTGAACCTGCTAACTGCTGGGTTTCTGCCATGTGTTTGTATCTTTTCACTGCTAAATGAACCATTAAATACTACAGCTATTTCTGAATTTGAACTTCAGACATCAAAATCTTCTGGCTTTGAATACTTTTTTTTTTTACAATTTTTCTCTTTCGTCAATTCCTTGTTACGTGCCGAGTAACAAGAGACGCAGAAGACCTTGGCCGTTTCCTGCCTCAGAATGTTCGCGCCCAAGAAGAAACTGCAACGTCTGAAATTCTTTGGTCTCGCCACCGATAACTGACCAATGAGAGTCCTCCGCGTTTCACCCCAGCGCTCGAGGCTTCCACTCTGCAGTTAGAATTCAGTTAGTTCTCTTCGGAAATCCATCGAGTGCAAACCTCGAACCAGTTTTACAGAAAACGTCTTACGGAAAGTTAGTAGCTAGTGTTGTGAACATTGGACCCTCAAGGCATCCTAGGAGGCAGCGCGGAAACTCATCCTCACCTAGACGAAGGGCGTAAACGCTAGGAATATCCATTCTCTACTATCTATGGCTGTATTCGATATCCGTGAGTTGCAACATCAACATTTGCTGTCTCTGCTTTCTTTCTAGCTCAATTTGGATAGGCTAAGTCAGGGTTTATCAAACTGTGCTCCGCGAAAAACTATTAATAACAAAGCTTTTTTTATACATTTTGGACTATAATAATTTTACGTATGAATTATTCATAATATTTATGCTGGCAGCACAGAACGTCACGCACGCTTTTTTTATTTTTCTAAGATTTATTGATTGCGTCATTACCTACCTTTCAAATCACAAAAGGTGCTCCATCAAAATTCAAAGACCCTCAAAGTGCTCCATAAGAGAAAACGTTTGGGAAATCCTGGACTAAACTTAATCCTTCATTCAGTAAAGTCGAAACATATGAAATCGTTATCACACACTCTTACGCAAACAACACTTAAAACGTCGATAAAATTTGTTTTTCTTTTTATAGAGTTTTAAAGCGATTTTCATATTGTGTTTTAACAGGGTAAATTTTCTATTAAACCTAGATTCCTTAGATATTGAGACTAGATTTATGACATTTGCCAACTATCCATTTTTTTTTGCCGAATTCGTAATGCTAGAAATTATTTAACGGTTTAACCAATCTATGCTCCGATCCGCTCCGAATGTATTGTAAAGAGTCTTTTACTTATCTCTTTCTATTTTATATTATAACGTGTAGAAACATTTTCTCCAGAATTTGTAATATTACCAGTCTCTACGCGAACGAGTAGTTGACGTGATCGTGTAGCTCTTATAAAAATTTCCCATTGCCCATGCTTTCGTTGCCTAAGGTAATAAATAGTTTCCCATTGATTTCCATTGAATTGCCACGCATTACCTTTGACAAAAAAGCATTGGCCATTGAATATTTTAATGATTTGATAATAAATTGAAATTTGAATATGAAGAATGGTAGAACAGTCAAAGCCCGTAATAATTTACCTTTAAGGGGGAAAGGTGACTGATCGCCAAAATTCAAATTGATGGTGCTGTCGTGCGTTGTGCCAAACCGTCGAAAGATTATATTTTTGTTCGCTTGTGTGATGTCGCGCATGAGTGATGCTCAACAGCTGGCTACGTGGAAATTAAAAGATTCTCTATACACTTTTCCCTACTGTACTGCAGTACTACTACTAGCGCTCGGCGTAGTGAAAACCGGAAGTTTTGGCGAGGCAAGTCGGTGCATTCGCAGCTCCAAAATTCGCACCCAAAAATCTTGAAATTTTCTGTACAGTAGCAAGTCCCAGTGCTAAGGTGTAAGTTTATACGCGTGAAATTTTCCTTTCTGTTACCACATCTTCAGCATCCTTTTGTACTCCGTCTACTAAAAGGTCAAGGACCACGAGAATTGTAACTGAATCTTCGACGAACGTGCGTTATCTGACAAATTTTATAGATTATAATAATCAAAGTAAATCAGATTATAAATAGTACTGGACATTCTCTCACGCTTCCACGAATCAAACCTACACTATGACGCTTCAAGCGGATAAATGAATAGAAAGAGAGATCATGATAAACAAAGGAATAAGAACGGTGCAAACAATAATGCTGAATGGAATACTCTTAAGGGACTTGCTTAAAAAGCATTTTACCATATCAATGTGAAGCCGCGTGCGTCAGGTCTCCTACCAATCACCGTCCCTCGTCCCTACACTAACTTTACATCCAAGACGATTCGGTCAATGCAATAACTTAGCAAGACTAACAAACTAACAAGAGCCCTGATTTTGTTCTAACACGCATCCAAATTCCGAAAACTTCCTGACAATACACTAAACTTCCACCAAATTCGAAGTCCTCCCTTACGAAATGTTGATCGACCATCACCAATTACTAATCGATCCTGTGGTAAAGCAGTATCCCTTCTGGAGTCTTTAGCCTATTTTCCGCGTCAGTTAAGTATTGTGTCGATGAAATATCTTAAGGCTGTTAAGCCTTAGCTAGTGAAGCTGCTAGGGCGTAGATATAATTTGAATGTGGTCTACCATTAAAACGCTAGGCGTATCTGTTTCTTGGGTTATTGAGGATGAATTACGGTTGTTGAGAGATTCGTAGATCAGGCCACTTCAAAGAGTGAATTGTTTATTTATATTGTGGATGCGAATGAGGAGCGACAAGTACCATCAATTCGTTACAATTAAATTTTATATAAGGAGTTAGTTAAGTTACATTGTATTTGTATTGTCGGTTTCCAGAGTTGAATAGAATTGCACTGTATGAGATCTTTCTTATGTAATTGTTGTGCTGGGAGTCTCCTGACCCCATCGAGAAATGCCAGGCCAAGTAGTTCACGCGTGTAGCAATGCGTCCGAAAATCGAGAGTCTACAGTTAGAATCCGAACGGATAAGGTGGTCTCGTGGAGTAGACTCGGTACAGGAAATAGAAAGACCGAACGATGCCTATATTTTTCCAAGTCGACGTACGTCGAAATTACTGTACAACCCACTTGATTATTTTAATAAATCTTCTCAGTTTTGTTATATTCACGCGAGTACTAACTCCTTAACCGGCGACGATCCCAAAAATATCTTAGCCCTAACCACTCGAACGAACTCCTTCGACACCGAGACGTTACGGCATAAGGCACTCCGATATCTGTCGATGCACTCGCGATAGATTTAAACGAACGCTCACCGGGGTGACTTCCCTGGCCCTCGGGTGAGAAGGTTTGGTCACTTGGGTCCGAAATCACGTAAGATAATATCAGCGGAGGAACGAGCAAGACTCGTTGACTTTGACGGTTGCTCCTGGAGGAGTTCCGTCGGTTGCAAAGATTTCAGAAAGACTGCTCATCGGTTTCGAATACTGCAGGTGCATTAGCTCCGAATTTGGGGACAATGCACAGCAATATTGATGAGCTTGCAGGAAGAGTCTTAATTCATACCTCGCGCTGGCATGTAGTGTGAGCACGTGGCCTGCTACTCAGCATTCTAGTATTTACATTAGGCAATCGAAAAGTTCGATGTGCCGAAAAGAATGTACTGATTGCATTTACTTGGATAGATCCGCTTTGGGATATAACAGGGCCATTTCGATCTAGCTCACCTCAGGGCTGAGCGAAAGTGCATCACCTCACAGTCGGGCGTCCACGCAAAAAAAGACTCAACTTTTGGCTTTTCGATCAAAGTATTCGTCTTGTGCGAGTGTCTGGTTTAGAGTTGGACCCAAAAACTCTCTTGACCAGACTCAATTTTACAATCGTTGAGCATCTTTTGGCGCACACTCTCTTTCCCCTCATCCACCGGTAAGTAACTCATAATACCTAAATCTACACATATTGTTTGTAAACCAAAATCACGCAGGTTGGCGATCACATATTTGTTATCGTCGAATTTCACATTGCTTGTAAACTCACATCATCTTTCTTGTATATGAGGCGTTCCGTGCCTAATCGGACAGTTTAAAAATTTTAATTTTTGATTCTCTCAATTTTTGACTATTTTTCGAAAAAATCTTCTAGGTAAACTTTGAGATTTTTTTGATGACCTGTTCAAAATCGCGCCTTTTCGGTTTTTTGCCGATACATTTTTGAATGATGAATCAATTTAGATCCTGCTTTTTTTTCAAATATTTCGTTTTTATATACTGTTATGTAGGCTGTAGTGGCTAGCGAGGACTTTAAATTTAATAGCGAAAATTTAGAAGTAACCAAAAGAAAAGGAACGATCAGAGGTAACGTGAATAAAGTTTGAGTGAATTCTAAGCGGTAAGAATTCACTCAATGGTTGGTTCGCTGCTCGTTTAAGGTGTTGAAACACGCCTTGCTGTTCCAACGTGGAGAGATATTCCCTAAAATGTTATTGGATGGGTGATAGATATTTGATACGCGAGTAAATGTGAATTTATGATATATTGTTACAATGATTTAGTAAATTTCATCTACTTGTTGTTGTGTACAGTGTTTTAGTTATGCGCAATACGGGGATAGAACCGTGAAATGGGATTAGAGAACCTGATTGTATGCAAGATTAAGACGAAAAGAAATTTGGTGGAACAGAAAATTATCTAGTATACGCGTTACTTGATTCGGAAAAGACTAGTCTTTGTAGTTCAATTTTGCCCGGTAACAGATCCAGCTTGTTCCCTAGGGTATGTAATAACGAATCCGTACCTAGGCCAGATTGCGAATATTACACCGGATCTGATACTCTAACGGTTAGAGCCACGAGTGACACAATGTGTATTCCGATCTTTTGCGCGTGAAGCTAAACAATTTTCTGAGCATCGGTACCATCATTTGGGCTGCTTACATAGTCGTTTTTCGCTGATGCTCTTCTTTGCATAAATTTATGTTTTGTTTTGTGTTCCCCCCTATTTCTCATTTACTCACTTAATTATGCATCTTCGGAGATAGTTTCTGAAAATATCTCTTTATCGATGCGAAGCCATGCTGCCCTGGTATATGTCTTGGTTTCTTCTTCAGGGGTTCTCCTGGTATGAAGTCACGGATGGTGTTGTCGGTGATTTCCTCTGGTTGTGACACATCCTCTGTATCATAGGGTTTCCAGGTTTCCTTGGTGTTGCGGTGTTCCTCATCACCGCTGCTCAGATCTCCAAACAATTGTTGTGTGCGGATGGCGATGAACAGACCCTTTTCAGTTTGGTTGCGTCTATTGACTCTCCGGATTTTGGTGGTTTGCGATCCTCACCCCTTACTGGGTGCGTTCGGTAGGTCCAATTTCCAGGGCCCGGCAGTTCGTACGGTTCCGATTCTATGTTCCATGTTCCAAGTGCCTCGTTGTTTAGTTTGGAGGGCGATGTTACGGTATCCTTCTCTTGGTTCTGTGATAGTTGCCGTAGTTCTTTTGGTAATCATTTTGGTGGTGGTCTGTACTTGTCCTAAGCTTGATTGCGACTGAAGTGGATGGACAAGATTTGTCATAGTGTGCTGTTTTGCTTACACTATTGAATTATTGCTGACTGAGGTGTTTGATGCCATAAGTTGAAGAGTCAGCGGATATGTTACTTGTGGGATTGGCAGCGGTTTTTCAGTGGGTGGATGCATAATTGTTATTTTTGGCCTGTCCCTTCTGTATCTAACTATGTGTCTAGGTGCTTCGTAGGTTGGACGGTTCTTAATGCATTTTGTGTAGAAGGCGTAACCAACAACACTGATTATAAACATCGAGATCATCACGAAGGATGAATAGGAAAATATGTTATTGAGGCGCATTCCTCGGTGATGGGTCTCAAGTTCCTTTGCTTGGGAGTCTATTTCTTTGAGTTCGACAGCATTTTTGCTCGATTCCCAATCGTTTCCTGGATTGGTTTCGGGTATTTCCCTGATGATTTCGAGGAGGTCGTTGGTGTTGGGTTGGGTTAAAATAGGAGCTATTGTTGAGATATTAAGAGATATTGGTGGATCGAAATGAGAGTAACCCTTTTCTATTATAGTTTGTTGTGCTGTTAGTCTAGTTGTTCTTGTCACAGCTTGACAACCTGGTTTTAGTTGGAGGATGCCAGTTCCAGTCAGTCTTTCGAATCCGATTCCTCGCCCTTTGCAAATGATACGCAGTTCTCCGATTTGTGAAGTAGAGTATAGCCACGTGTTTGGAGTGTTGAGTTGTTCCCAATAGGCATCCGTGGTTTTGAGCAATCGGATATCACATTGGTCCCAAGCAGCATTGGCGGGGCTGGTCAATAGATACTTCGCACGTCTGCCTGGTGTCCGTCCGATATAATGGTAACTTTAATTTGCAGAGTAGTTGTCCTACGTGTTTAGGCAGGTCTGCAGATAACCTTTGGTCGGGGTGAAGTAATATTTCTGGTCCAAGGAGGTGGATAGGTAGGTTCTAGTAAGCACCATGATTTTTAATACATTTCAAGAAAGCACGAGCTGGTCTGTCACAAATGGAAGCCTGAATACAAACATGAAAATGTTTTTTATTTATTATAATTCTTTGTCAATATATCTCATTCACTTCAGTAAAGAAACGATCTAAATATTGATTTACGTTATTAGGTTTTTTATTACCAGCATAAATAACAACTGGAAATGATCTGTACGGACAAAAATTATGATGAACTTTGTACAGAATCGGCCAAAATTGTGTTGAAGACGATTTAAAAAAATGCAGACCATCAATGTTAATTAGTAACTCTAGTTTATTTTCAGTATGGAAAGATATGTTCGCACTTTGTTTAAGTTACCTGCTACACCAAAATATACAAATTCTGAACCGTCATCACTATAACTTCTCGATATTATACTTCGCAGATGATGTCTTTACAAATATTTTTAGGAAGTTGTAGTAATAATCGTCGTCTCGAAATGGCAAATAATTCATCAATTTTTAATCGAGGAATTTGTGTTGAAATCGCCCATCGTCGCAGCTTCTCTACATCATCAAATTATTCGTCGGAAACTTCATTATAATCTCCTTTATTTGCACTCGCTTCCTCATCAAATCAATTATCATTCTCTTTGTCAGGTTGATCACTATCACTGTTGGACTGTTGGTCCGACACTGGTGGATCTTCACAGTCATAATTTATTGTCGACACTTCATTCCGAATATTTAAAAGAGTTTCATCCAAGGTACACTTAATCTCTGCAGTTACAAACAAATTCTAAATTGTCTGATTTACTGCTATTAGAGATATTCAGTAATTTCTTATCTTCACTATTACTAGTTAATGGTATAGCCTCCAATTTCAGCTTTCGTACAGTTAAACTGCTTTGATGAACATTTTTATTACGATCACGAAATCGTTTCACTCGTAATCCATCGTCCTCCATTGTTAAAAATACAATGTATTAATTTTGTAACACTTCTACGTAACTACACGGTTAAATTAACTAAGGTATCTCTGCCGTACTGGCAATATGCTTATAATAATGTGTAGTTGTCGAGATTTCAAGAATAACTGATCATGGAATACATTCGGAAAATTTTAAATAATAATAAGTGTTAGGTCCCTCTAATGGTCTTGGACTTTGTGTTGTTTAAGGGTGTGCACTGAATGCAGGGCTTATTCACTGTGAAAAGCAAACTGAACGAAGTCTTGTGGCACTTGTTGCACAAGGTCTTTAAAGTTGGTTTCTTTGAAATAACCAAAAAACAAACGTTCTACGTATCATTACCGGGTGGAATGCCGTGCAAAACGCAGTAATGCATGTACCAGTTTTTTATAGGAAAAATAATCCAGTTAAAAATATTATTTTGCATAGCGAAAACAAACGGGGTTACCCGAAGTTTGTGAAACTGCTTACTTACGCGGAATTTTAGTAAGATTCAAGGGCTCAGCACGGCTAACTACCGAAGGAAAATTTTTCTAAACAATTAAGGATCTTTTCAGCCATCTGTAAGAGTACCTTGCATCAGGTAAAGACTATATGGACTATCACACCGACGCGAATAATACGCAATCATTGCACAGCTTGTTCGACGTTGCTTTAAAACTGTCGAAGACGAAATAGGAAAAGCGAGCCCCAACGCTCTTAGTAAAGCTATAGAAAAATTGACGATCACCAGCTTTCGAAAAGGGCTGCCAGATGAGTTCAGATACTCTAAGATCTCCAGAAACTCTGGACGAGGCTTTTCAATATACACATAATTTTGAACACAAATAGACAAAGACGAGCAGAGGCACGCATATGGGCGACGAGAAGAGCACATTTCGATGAACAACTTCCCGCGCGTGTTTTCTATATATCTGACCGCAGATAGGATTCTTCATAACACGATAACAGAAATAGAGCTTGCTACTGAAATGACAATTACTAACGTCGTTAAAAGAGTCCGGAATGTGATAAGGAACGATCTGTTTCCCCGAGATATAATATTTTAAAGAGAGATCATGCTACCCAGTACACGTACCTTCCAGACAGAGATTGCGCATCTTCTTAAACGGAACCCCAACCGCGGAATACGCGTTTCCAAGAATCAAACGGTAGGGTAAATTACAAACAATGACGATATGATCCAAACCAAAGACGGGACGCGCGGTATGTGGACAATAGATCTAGTAATGAAAACTTCCGCTCAGATATTTCACCGTAAAATTCGTGGAAGCAACTTAAGGTACCAGTCTACTTTAGGAGGCCCAAAAAAAATTTTTAAACTTTTTTTTTCAGTTTCTTTATGAGATATTAATATACAACTTTTTAAAAAATATTATTTAATATTCTTAAAGTACAAAAATTGTTGTTTTTTTAATTTTAATTTTTCAATTAACATTCAGAAAGCGCCAAATTCGAGCCTTTAGAAAAATGCTGTTCCATGGCCGACAATTAATCTCAGGATCAGCAAGTCCGAAGCAAAAAATCAAATAGTATCTTAAAAAGAAAGGTTTCATACGTGACAATTCACCTTCGTTACTAAACAAATCCTTTAAGAAAAGGCGGATGTTTGAAAAAAAAATGAAAAACGGACTATTTTGCACTATTTTTTTCTTGCTAAAATTTTATATTTTAATTTTTTTGACCAAATTGAGGTGAATACGTTGTATATGCCAACACAACATATCAATAAACAAAATGCGCCAAGATTGATGAAAATCGGTTCAGTAGTTCCGAAGACTAACTGTCGGCCATTTGAAAAAAAATAATTTTGAAAAAAGAAAAATTTAAAGTGAGCAACTGCGTACAGCTGAGAGCGCGCAAACACTTTCAGTTATTCTATACTGTTAGAACTCGAAATTCTTAAAAATATTTTAGGAAGTGATTTTTGAAGGAGTTAAAAAATGCAAAAAAATTGATTTTTTGAAAATTCTAAAGTAGACTAGTATCTTAAGTCCCCAGGACAATACGTCAACGTACGAATCACCGTTCATCTTTATCCGAGGACCAGCATTATGAAACGGATCAGGAAGATTCTTTATGGACACCGGACCTACTATAAACATCGTAGTACTCTCTTCACTAGATCTAAAGGCCCTGATTGATACACAAGAATCGTTTTTGTACCATTGGAATTGGAAATGCCAAAACTTGCACATTGGGCACAGCTGTAGTAGACACATTTGAAGCTCCAGTAAAATTCCATGTTATCGACACAAAAACACCGTTTTTCGGAAACGATGTAATCGGAGTACAGTTCATAAAACAAAGAAAGGCCGAGATATCATTCCACCATGATACACTGGTCACTCGGAGCCGCCTAACACGTCCACGATCATTCTTGAGAAATACAAGTCCAGCAACAGACAGAAGACTCTGTGCAGCTTCACTTTTGCGAGCCCGTAGCAGAACCTCTATGCCTATATTGGTTACCTCAGTGGATATCGAAGAAGGATACCTCCTTCGACTCGAATTCGAGGAAGGAATATACCTAGGCAATGCTGTAGCAATTAATCACGGAGGAATTACCATTGCATTAGTTATTAACACTCTCGGAGAAGACATCGAGATACATATCGAACCACAGAACCTATACCCCTATCTTTTGATAGAAGAAATCAGTGACACGTCGGAAGACGACGTCAAGGAACAACAGATAGTAGAACCTCGTGAAGAGCGAACTCGGCAGGTGTTGGAACATTTGCGACTAGAACATCTTAGTTAGGAATAAGATGAGCATGTGGTCTACATTGTTAAATAGTTAAATAATGTTATTGTTAAATACCCTGATTGGTTTTAATACTCTATATCCACCACAGCTAATACACCTGCTTTCACTAGATAGTACGGACACCTACCTGTCCATAAGAATAAAATAGAGAAACAAATAGAAAAATTGTTGAATAACAACATCATCAATTCCTCGACCTCTCCGTATATCGCACCCTTGTGGGCTACAACTAAAAAATCAGTGGCAGACGGAGACAAGTGTTGGCGTATGGTAATAGATTACCGAGAATTCAACGAAAAGATCGTGGTCGACGCCTATCCACTCCCTAACATCACAGAAATCCTAGATCAGCTAGGAGGCGCAAAGTATTTCTCTGTGTTTGATTTGACTAGCGGATTTCATCGAATCAAGGTCCAAACAAAGGATAGACCATAAACAGCATTCACTACTCCTCACGGACATTACGAATTTCTTCGAATGGCTTTTGGGCTGAAGAACGCCCCCGTGGCATTTCAACGTTTAATGGATGTCGCATTGACAGGATTTCGAGAGATCGAGTTTTTTATTTACCTAATAGACGTGCAGTGTACTTCGCCTCATTGAAGGAATTCGATGTTAAGGTCAGAAGGCTACTCAATAGATTGCGCGAAGCGAACCTAACGCTACAACCTGAAAAATGTGAGTTCCTGAGAACTGAAGTGATATACTTAGAACATACCATCACTAGCGAAAGAGTCAAACCTGACCTCTGAGTCATTCAGGCTGCAAAGGAGTTCTCTACTCCCAAAAACGCAAAGAATTGCAAACAATTTTTAGGTCTCACGGGTTATTACAGACGATCTATACAAAATTACTCGAAACGTGCTAAACCCTTGACCGACCTATTGAAGAAAACGGCTAAATTCGAATGGAGTAACCTACAACATCAGAGTCTTGAGGATCTACGTGACGCGATTTGTCAATAAAATATACTACAGTATTCCAACTTTATATAGCTGTTTATCCTAACCACGGACGCGTCAGGTTACGCACTCGGTGCAGTGCTGATCAGACAAGATCTTCCCGTAACATATGCCTCTCGTATACTCAATGGCGCTAAACTGAAATATTCGAGTACAGACAAAGGATGTTTAGCTATGGTATATATTGTGAAATATTTCCGCTCTTGCGTATATGGGCGTGATTACACGCAATTAACGAACCGTCGACCACTGGTATGATTACATTCTGTGAAAGATCCAGCATCCAGACTGATGCGTTGGAGAATGAAGCTCGCGAATACAAGTACCAGGTGTATTAAACAGGCAAAAACAACCTTAATGCTGATGCCCTGTTAAGGAATCCAGCAGTTGATGACGAGGAGATCAATATAGTCCCACTGCCTATCTCTGATAATGCTAAACGCAGTAGGGGTAGACCTACCTACATACCTATGTTACCCAGTCTAACGGAATTCATCAATACACGAAGTAATAGCAAGAGAGCGCTCGATACGGGTTTTAGCAGTGCTCCACCAATCTTGAATATGGACGAAAATTTCCCGAATTGAGAACGACTAAAAATAGTCGCAAAGAAAACAAAGTCACGTAAAACTAAGCTACAGGAAGAAAACGTAGAACTATCCTCAAATTCGGAAGACACTGATTTAAATGGAGAAGAAACCGATTCGGAGTATTCCCAAGAAAAGGAATTATCGATCAATAGCGAATCACCGACAGACCAAAACCAGCCTTCGATTTATTCAGGGTACTCGAACCAGAAATGGATGAATATCGAAAGCAGAATAAGGATACGTTTTCCCCACCTACAACTGCAACACCACGATCTAGCAACTTCTTTCTCACGGAAGAAGAGAACGCCGACGAACTGACCGAGAAAATAAACTCCAAAATTCAAATTCTATACAAGCTTTGGAAACAAATCCGTATCATTCAGACTCCTCCACGAGCACCAAAACGAGGAAAAGAATCGACCAACGTTAGCCTCCAAGTCCTTGATGACTTCTGCATAGAGCAAAGGGAACAAATCAACAACGCAGAGCAGTGTTCGTAAAATCCGAGAAAATTTAATAAAAATGGGAACAGTCACTGACCAGAGCTCTGAAGACGATGGACCTAACGAAAGAAACAGCACCGAGACAGAAACCAGGACGGACTTGCATAAGTCCTACTTACACCACTCTCGACCTTTCCAACAAAGGTACGGTCAATGCTATGAACAGCTACACCCAGATAAGACGAGTCCGAACACTAGTAGAACGGAACAAAAGTCACAGGAACCGAGTCAGGAATGTGTAACAACACACCCAGATCATCGACCTGACACCTCTATAGAACTAGGAGTCGACATAGATTGGCCCTTAGAGAAGGATTGGGACAAAACCATCCCGATGATTAACATTAAGAGCAGTTGCGAATGCCTGACTTTCGAGAAGGATAGCTACGTCATTTCATCTTAGCGGATTGCGAGTTAACAACACGTGTAGGGAAACTAATGGTAGATTTAGGCATTATAGACCTGGAAGACTTTAGAGATCGGAACCCTCAGAAAGGGCAAGTCTTAATCAGTAAAAGAGGAAAATATCGGATTTTTAGCATAGTATGCAAGGTTTGAACGCATCACGGTTGTAATGGTTACCATACCGATAGAACATCCTAGTTGTACGATTCTTATATAGATGTCCGGCAAAGCAAGGGATTATCCCTACTGCTAGCTAAAATCCGATATTCTTGCGATCCACCTGTCGATCGTTCCTTTTTCGCTTTGGACGACCGACAGAACACACGCGCTGGCGTATGGCCTAATCATTTACACAGGTATTTTCCAATTTCAATTATATTGTAACACCGAAAATTCCCCTATTAATTTTTATCTTCGCTCTTGGCTTAAATCATTTACACAGGCGAAAAAGGACTAGCGACCATACTATAAAACTTGAAACCAGAAGCAGTCGCCTTATCGCAAATATCGCATTGTTTCGACATAGTCCCGTGAATTTCAATGGCCTCGTGATGAGGATCCGACCGAAGGAAAAAGGATGTTAGCGAATTCTTACATCTGGAAATTACAAGTGAGAAAAGTGACATTTTAATTTAATATAACTACTATGTTGAAATCGATGTTAATAGCGCGTGATCTATTTATTTTTGCTTATTTAAACCAAGATTGTCGGCTAATTTATATTGCTAGTTTTTAAAATTTGTGTTGTATGGATGTGTGTGTGGAATGAATAATTGGTGTATCAGAGAACTCATTCTAGTCTCTTCATGACGGAAAATTTAAGTGCATTTTAGTATACGAATAGAGTGGTTAACTTATCAAATGATTATATTCTTTGACGTTAATGAAAAAATTATATTCCGATTCCTCACATAATTCATGTTAAAATATATAAATATATTGATTGAAATATTAAAAGTTGAACTCAGTGTGAAACCAGTTATATTAAGTCAAGATACCCTAGGTCCAACTTGTATGTCCAACTACAATAACAACGTTTGAACCACAGCAAAGTTCTACCCTTACAGAACTCAGTATTCTTGTGTCATAGTGATCATTGTACTAGTGTCAGTGCCTACCTTAGCGGCCAGGAAAAGAACCATTTTCATGGAAATTGGGTTATTTACGTTCCTTCGGAAATTCATCTGAACCAACATATACCTCTCTCTGGTGAGCACATTACGTCATTACGGGTTTGCGTCTGACCGAACTCATACCTCGAAGCATTTGAGATTCGCGCGGTGCACGTGAGACGGCTGCACGAAGTTAAGGAGTTCGGCCAGTATCGACAGTCTATCTAGGAAAATGCTTAGCGCTCGGATTAAGAAACAATTGCGAATCGTGCCATCTGTCTCTAGCAGTTAGCTTTTGCCTGCCACGACTATATCTCCCACCACGCAGCCATGATCCGCGGGAATTCTTCATTCTGATTGGTGCATCTTAAATGCTTCCCATTTAAAAACTATTGCGAGTTTTGGAAAACGGTTTGCGGGAGGGTACTCGGGGGACCCCCATCCATCGCCCACTTTCGGGTGTAAAAGTAATTCTGGGACACCCTGTATACTCTGGATGGCGTTGGTAATTTACGAATATACAACACAATCAAATACGCTATATACGTGAAGCTACTGTTCACACCGAATTTCCAGGTAGTATAAGGGTGCTTTCACAACAGTACAGAATTATTAAGTTTTTAATAGCATTCATGTGCAGCGCGCGTGTATGGGTGTACGTATGTTTGTGCTTCGATATAGTTTCTCGTATTTTAGGTGACAGTTTTTAGAGATATAGGATGTCCAGGTGTTCCTCTCCGTAGTTTCTTGTATCTAGGTGTCGGGCGTGGAAGTCCAGGGTTCCCAGATATTCCGCTCTGTAGTCTCTTGTATATAGGTGTCGTGCGTGGAAGTCCAGGGTGTCCACGTGTTCCGCTCCGTAGTTTCTTGTATCTAGATGTCGGACGTGGATATCTAGGGTGTCCAGAAAAGTGTGCAACGAGCGACCCTTTGGCGTTTTGCTGAATCCATAATATCCTCTTTATTATTCGCGCAGCCTAAGATATATAAATAATCCAGCACATTCTCCGCTTTTACGTTCACCACACGGCTTCAATAAGTTGAACACCATTAATGACGCCTATATGCGTCATTATATTTATGCATTTCTAAAAAAAAATGGATTTACAAATTAAATTTATATGCCGTTAACCATTTTCAACAACACAATATACTTTAGAGAGAGACTGAGTTATCTCTATAAACAATTTTTTAAAAATAGTGTTATATAATGAAACATTATCATAAGTGAAATATTCCTTTTGAAGTTTAGTTCATCAGTGCAAGTATTTTTTCTAATTTCAACTTGTCATAGAGACAGCGGCAAGTTGAAATTAAAAAAAATAATTGCATCGATGAACTCAGGTACAACAAAAATATTTCACTACCAAAACTTTTTCGTATTATTGTGCTGATTTACAAGTAGTCTTTTTTTCTAATGATATTAGATTAAATATGTGTACAGGTGACACATTATGTGCAATTGCAACACAAGATATATTTCATGAATTAATGGGGATTTACAACTCTGCCCTCTACTATCTCTCCTGTAAGTTTTTCTGAATATGCATTACGTTTGTTACATTTAAGTAAAACTATTCATAGATTGGAACTACCCAAGTACAAGTTCGGCGGCAATGCCATCAACTTTCGATGGTGAAATGAACAGCGATTTTGAAGATCAGTCATCAGGACAACATTATGATAGCCCGGTCAGGTATCCTGATCAGGGCCATATGTGACACAACGTTACAGTTCGAGTCAGGGCGTGATCAGGCTGCCCTAAAAGTGTCCTATTCAGGCAGTCGGGCAACCTGATCAAACACTGATCGGGGCCGTATTAGAATTTCTACCCGGGTCCGTGAAATAATTATTTCGCAGAGACTAATGTACCAAGATGCCACTGTATGGTTCCGGAGGTCGCACCTAACGGCAAACCTGTCTGCCTCCTTATTTGAAGAATTTAACATTTGTATATCCATTCATAACAATTATATTTTTAAAAGATAGAATTTCGAAATATTATGCCTTTTTATGTAAAATACTAATATTTTTTAAACATGTTACGTAAAGATCACTGTAATTTCTAAATCAACATTACTGTACAATAATTACAATTATTCAATTACATTTCATTGAATTCATGAAAATGAATACATAATTTGGTAATTATAATTTATTTTGTAAATGCATTAAGAGTCTCTAAAAATAACAATGGCCTTCTATGACAGTTTCTCATACATGCATACATTTATATGATATACGTATGCAAAGATGTACATAGAAATAATATCTTATAAGAGATACATTTCAATTATATTAATTATATGTTTTTACATATCAATTACGTATCATTTTAAACAAATGCAATAGACGTGTTTTCTGAATGCTTGCTTTGTGCATAACATTGTTGCTATACCACTTTTAAATACGATGTTTAATTTCACGTTTTTTGAAAATTAAAAAATTAACATTTAGAAAATTATCAAAGCTTAAGTGTACGATATTGATTATACACAAAACATTAGCGTGCAACCTGCAGACTGTCCATCAGGATCACATATACACGTGTTACATTCACTGTAAAACTGTTCTCCTGGAGTGCAGGCTGTTCCTTGAATGTAGGCAGCTGGAACAAAATGAAAATTCCATTAAGTTCCATACGTAAATTTCCAAAAAATTTAAGTTCACCAAACATTATTTTACTATAATAAATTTAATTATTTTACTATATTTTTAATTATGCTTATTTATTCAAAACTGTTATGTAAATGATTTATTTTTACTTTTTATCGAAAATAAATTGCATTTACTTACGTCCCCAAGATTTTGTGGATTGTACGTGTGTTTCAGCGTCAGGGATAATATCTCTTTTCTTAAGGCACGACTTTAAAGTGCAAGTAGCTACACGTCCGTCAGCTGAACAGATGCAACTGTTGCAGTCGACTTTGAAAATGCTGCGTGGTGTGCATACTTGCTTATCCCTTTTATTTCGAAGCAATGGGTTGTGCGCGACGTCGCCGGGCTTCTTCAACGTTCCGTCCTCGTTGAAATATGTCGTTGTAGCACACTTCATCATTGTACATGAGAATCTGGTTCCATCAGCCGAGCAAATACACGTGTTGCAATCCAATTTGGACTTACTTCCTGGCTCACAAATGATTTCATTCCCTGCAGGCGCACCTGGAATGAATCATGAATATATTTTTATTAAGTTATTAAATGCTATATATGACGTTTACTGAGGTTGATTATAAGTGTTAATAAAATAAATGTCTACTTAGAGATGCAACAGTTAGAAACCAACTGTTCTATAGTGAGTCCATGACTTTAATGTGTTGACAGGTCGAAAACAACAATGCTACACAGTCTATTATGTAATCATTAAAATATATGTAGATAAATATAATATATTTCTGTACAAAATTATGTACCTATATACTTTCTGGTACTTTCTAATACTAATTTTATAAGTTAACTTTACTAAAATTATATTCGTTTTATGATCTGTTGCTTCAGGCAAGATTGGTAGAGAAAAAAGAATCCTTTTTTTTATTTATCGTGGTAGTAAATGAGTCAGCAATGACCGCGAGATATAGTCAGAAGCTCTTATGTCGTGGATCGTGACGTCTTATGTCGAAAAGACGTCTTTACACGTGACGCGTCTATGAGACGTCAAAACCCATAGCAAACGACCTTTTGAAGACATTTTGTTGACATCTTTGCAATTAATGATATCTGGGATTCAGTAATTTAATTAAATTTTGTTCTTGTATTCATTTGTAAATATTATTCAAGAGAAAATATCTACTGTAATGTGATTTAACTTCTGTTATGCAGTTAATATAGGCCAAGACAATAATAATACAATCTTTTGAAACATTTTGATTATGATAATTTTTTCTTTATTTAATTCACGTCTTTGACCTCTGTAATCATTAGCTGAACGATAATACTTATTATAAGACGCAAAATGTAACCGGCTATCTCATTATAGAAAAACAAAAGGCATGTCATAAGATGCTTAGCAAGCCATGGCGTAAAACTGATTTTAATATTAATGTATCCAATGTTTAATAATAAAATTGTCTTGTATAATAAATATACACTGGAATAAATCTATTGGAGTTTTACTATTTTTAGTAAATATATTTTTTGTCTATCAGTAATAGTATTCGTATTTCACTTTCGTATGTCAAATGAGAGATTATTGTTACTTGAAAGAAATGTATATAAATAATTTTCATACTTTAATTTATAAATCTAACACTACACTTACCGTAGACGCACGCGAACGCAAGAGTAATGAAAAATAAAGTATTCATTTTATTAATATGTTGCGCACTGGATACAAATCTCACAAGAGTTTCTCTTTCAGTCTGAAGTTCAGTCTCTCGTTACGCCTAATAAATACTCTTGATGAGTGTAGACGGACGCGAGATACACCAATGACGAACGACCTCAGGAAATTACGATTTGGCAATCACGTCTCGTCTCGAATAACTTCATACTCGGAAGTAATGGTGACGCGATAAGGTATTACGCTGTTTAATATTATTTTAGCAAAAGATCGTGACCCATTAGCCAGAATTTTTATGAAAACATCTTTTTGAAAATTCATAGGTATTTTTGAAATTACTTAGTTCCTATGTGCATTTGAGTGCAATTAATTTTGCAAATTCGTGTATTAACAGATAAATGAATAATAGATTAGAAATATTTTTAAAATATTGTAAATAATTGTTACTGATATAATTATTGTTCAGATGATTCTTCTGTTAGTTCATATTCGAAACAACAAAACGTATAGGCAAAGAACTGAAAGGTAAGCATTTTTATTACTTGAAAAGGAAATAACTAATAAATCAAGTAATGAAGTTTCGACTATTGTTTTTTAATTTTTTATATACATTGTCAGTAATCTTCAGCTAATCTTCCATGATTTACGAGTTGAATTGCACAAGAGTATTCTTTGTTCTGTACGAGAAATTTATTATTCATACTTATTAGCGTAGCTGATGGAAAGCAAATAATCTGAGAATTGAGAAATTACGGGCTAGCGAAATTATAAATGCGTATTTACATGAGTGACTGAAGGAATAGAAGTCAAAGTACTGCAAATTTTGAAATCCGCGAATCATCTGTATTTAGTACGTCCATAGTCAAACTTAATTTGAATTTGGTCAAATAATCTAATGCCATTACAATGTTTACGTAGTTATATACTATGTAAAATATAAGGAATTCCCCCAAAAAAGAATTTATCTCTCGTACGTGTATAGTATATGCTGAAATTGATGCGTGTAAGATAATACCATTGAGGAAGGTCAATAAGACACTTGCGTCTAGCGCGTAGTCTTATAGAGGAATCCCTATCGAATTGATGTCGCATTTCAATGAATCCGCGCATATGTTTAACTCTCGTAATGAGATTATCACATTTTTGGAGTCATAAATATCAATAAAGACATTTGTATGTGTTGAATAATTTTACGTAGAAAAACGTATTGGCTTACATTCTTCACTTTTCAATACAAAATATTTCTAATATTAATATTGAGACAGGAATTACAAATTGTTATTGTTATTCATTAAATTGTTGTTGTTGTTCGGTACAAGCGCTCCATTTGAAGGTGGTTCAACTATAAAAATCAAATAGTTAACTTCAGATGGTACATTTATTTAAATAAATAATTTAGAATTTTGTGCACTAAAATTCTCTAATACTGTAATTCGTACAATGTTAAGTAGTATAATTAGGATATTTACAAGCAAGTTAACTAAAACTTAAATATAAATATTTGAATAATTAGTGCTAACATATACTCCAGCCGACCTATATATTACGTAATACTTGTTTATTTAGCATTTCGATATATCTTCAAAGTCTGGAAATCTGGATATAATGTTTTGGAAAACGATATAACCTGGAAATACCACAATCTGGAAATTGATTATTTTTATCTTTTATTTTTTATAATTGCTCATTTACGTTCTGTAAATTTTTATCAAGTATTTCATGCGTTACCTTTGACCCAATATTTGATAATCCAAAAAATATTTAATCATATCAATAGTTCGATGTCCATTTTCAATTCAAAGAATCCATAGTTCTTTATATGTAGGTATGGATACGCAAAATTTCACTGGAAGCAAAAGTTCTTAGCATACAAATATACCTCCAGTGTTCAGATCGATTTTAACATTCTATAAGATAAAATATTAAATTTTTAAAAATATCTTTTGTCTATACAATTTTCTTTTCATGGGCCTAAAAATGAATGATTTTAATGAAACATTGAAAAATATCTAGAACATATAAATATGAAATTCAAAATATCTTAAATCGAATTTCAATCGCCACAGAGTCGGGTAATTAAATCTTTACCGCCTTTATAGAGTCTTGATCAGCGTATTGTCAAATATCTGTTGGAAGAAGGTAAATATAATCAAAATTGTCTCTCGCCTGACCCTTATTCTATACATGTTTGCAGTCATCTTGTGTCTTTCAAAAGTTGCAAAGCGTCTCATGCCGTCGCTGCTAATTCAATTCTGCCGTGCTTTTACTTAACTCTGCAGTTGTTGCTGATCTGGGTAAGTCTTTTTGGAACAAAATACCCAAGTCGAAATCTTAACTCTAATAGTAGAGCAGCTGTATACCATCGACACGATTGAAAATTTTGCGTCGTTTTTCAAGCAGTCAGCAGCAGATCAGATTTTCTTTCCTCATTTCTGGCCTGCTCTGGGCTTCAAGTCGAGTCAGCGGTTCTAGGTCTAAGTAAGGCCTAATACCCCTGTAATCAATTGTAAAATATCGACTAGAAAAATTTATTTAACAATGGAAATCATGATATTTGTAAACGTGTTTAGCATTTTATCATTGATACGAGGTACCTGCTTTTGTGATGATTTTATTTTCAACGCCAATTGACCCTGTGCCCGAATAATACACATGCTATATTTGCACGATAAGATAAGCATGTATATAACCAGCAATTTCAAAATTTGAAAAATTCTATTACTAATATAAATATAGGATTGCTTGTAGAAATTTTTTATCAAATGTCCTCTCTGTCATTTTATTTACTGAAAATAATGAGATCCCGAGAATCTGGGGTTTGACATTATATTTGTTCATATGTCTCGGTTTTATTAAAACTACGTATTCTGAAGTTACTCCACAATTATTATTGGTTCCAATGAAATTTGAATTAGATCCAATAAATAATTTTCTAAAATAAACTGATACGCCTATTTAGTAATGCCATTCGTTATCACACATTATATTTCTTAATGATGAATATGTTTGACAATAGTTGTTATTGTAAGTCGATATAAAAAGTAAGATGTTCTTTGATAATACACATTGATGTATACCATATCTATCTATACAATGTGTTGGATGATCTTAAACATTATGGTAAGCTTTTATGTAAAAAGATAGCCAAAGTCTTATCTGAATGAAATGGAAATGTTAAGTTGTTATTTATTGAGTTAGCTGAGAAGAACATTGTAATTCATAATGGTAAATTATAATTTATAAGAATATAATAATAAATTTTTATATAAACGAAGTGTACGTATACTTTTGCAAGCTGCACTATTACAGGTTTATAGGGAGAAATTGAAAGTTTAAGATGTGAGATGTAAGTAATTTTTAAACGTTAAATATGTGTATGCGTGTGAATTGTAGAACTTACATAAATAGTTGTGTATTTATTTTGATAAGAAACTTGCTATTATTACGCGTTACTTCCGATTTTCGTGATAAAAAGTTTAACAAGAACTCTTTAAAGTTTTTAGGCCCCTGAAGTAACTCGCTTTATGTTATTACGTTAAATATTAAAAAATATAATATAAAAAATATTTTCACAAAGAAGTTGTAGCTTTTTACTTTAGAAGAAAAACTGAGAAATCTGTTTTTATTTTTGTTATAACCAGGTTTATTTTTACAAGCGAAATGTCTCGACTGGATTCAGGCGACGACGATACGGGTCTTCAAACTCCAGTTCCGTTGCGCAGAGAGTCTGGATATAGCAGAACGTCAGGTAAGGAGAAGAATTTCATTGAAAAATATTAAAAATAATTTATTCTTTTATGCACAGCAACCCCATCCTCAGCCGGCAGTTCAATACCTTTTGGTTCTATTACCGATGAAGTTTTGCAAATATGGAGTCAACTGCCAGAAACTGTACGGCTAGATCCAAGTTTAGCTGGTTTTCAAAGAGAATACGAAAGAATTGCCCAAACACCAGGAAGAAGGCGAGAATAAATGAATTATAATTATTCATATTACGACAATCTTATAATTGCCATCTATCAATTCTGTTACTGAATTACAATTTGGATTTGACATTTTGATTATTTCGAGAATAAAAGAAGTTTTACTTACATCTCTACACGTGGAATGCGTAAAATTAAAATAAGAATCGAAGATATATTGTTTATCGGGCAATGCTCACCTATTTAAACAAAATATCGTTAACAGAAACATGAAAAAGTCTGAAAATTTGTCTCATAGATTTTCCAGTTATGAAGTGTTCCATGAAAAACACTTGTGCATTTTTTTTACAAAAATCGTAATACATGTAATTTATATAGCACATTATTTCCCTTCACTTCAGTATTACATTGAAATGTCGTGTTGCTCGAAAATTTATAAGAAATTCGTACGTCTTTAGATTAAATACACTTACGCTAATGCCCGAGAATTCAAAAGCATATCAATCTCCCACTTCACAGCCCTGTACCAGTCCCAGGTTCGTATGTGTCTTATTTTATAGAAATTTAAAACTTAAGCTGAACTATAATGCTTAAGTAACTAATTTTCTTTAGGATATTCATACAGGGTCCGGGTGATGAAGATACAATAAATGTTAACGATCAACCCCATGAAATAAAGCAGAACTCGATATATCGGTACATAAAATTGGTTTTACTCATTGTCTGCTGGATTATATTTAGCGTGAGTTTTTTTGCACTAACGCTCTATCAATTTTTAATCTAAAATTGATTTATGAATAATTTTTAAACTGTTTTAACATAATTTGAAGTACTTGAATTAACATGTCTTAGGTCATCCTGATGTTAAAGAGCGAAAAGGAAGAAATAATGCATCAAATTTCCGTGCCATGTAATGAGACTCGACGTATCCTTTTTTATTAAGTATAATAATTATTTTCTAATAATTTCAATACATTATCAAGTTTTTACTTAATTGAATTAGATTATATGCTCCCGGAACATCCTACTAGTAACCAGATAGGTATAACAATGGAAGGCGCACTACTTCCATCTGTATATGCTAATTTATCAAATTATCACTTGATAGTGTGGTTGCAAGTATTGGTCGATGTTGATCAACGACATAATCAAACTCAAATTCATGAAGAATACGTTAAGGTATGAAACTCTTTTTAGCTTAAAAGCGATTGTCTTTGATATATGATTATATTATGTAACATTTCTAAGTAACTATAATCATTAATAGCGTTAATTAATACATTCTTAATAATGATTGACCAGAAACAAATATCATTTATAGCAGTGAAACGTTAATAATGAACAAATATCCGCAATTGGAGTATCTACTGTGTATTAGTGCTTCGTACCCTTTATACTCGTGTGTATCTGCTATTTGCATGATTCAGGCGCCATTTGTATGTGGTGTAATGATTCATTTATTTATTGCAAAACGCTATTTAATCTCTCTTGAGGAGCAATGTCTGAGCAATGAGCATAAATTCGACGATCATGTATCCGACAGATATATATATACTTAAAAATTTATAAGGGGCGATACGGGATAAAAAATTGATCTTTGTGCAAGGTGTTCATGAAAATGAAATTGGTAAACTTATGTTTTTTAATTACTTTTTCTAAAAAATAATACAGTGATTTTCGAAAGAAATTCTAACGCACATATTTTTCGGATAAATGAGCATCGGATGGAGAATCAAAAAAAAGTTCAATTCAATATTAATTTTTTTAAATATGCAATGAACTACATTTTACAGAATGTAAGCGAACCGCTGGTGCTATCAATAGTTTCTGAAAATTTAATAGGCATCGTTCCGGATCAGAGAGTACATAAAAAATTTAAACTGGAAGGTATTGAAATCAGGTACGTCGTTTGATGTACTTAATTAATAATCCTTTGCGATGGTAGATATTTTGAATGTAGGTACTTTGGTAGCTGAGAGCAGATATACAGTCGCAAAGGGTTAATTTATTAATGATTAAAATGATCAACATCTTACAAGGGTAGTTGTTTTTTTTTAATATTTGTATTATAATCTTATATTATATGTATTTTCAGTAATCTTCCCAGAAGTTTTATCAGAGTAGCACTAACAACGAATTTGAACTCAAGTTTACCAGTTACAATTGCATATGATTTGTCTCCGATAAATGTCGAAGATGGAATTGTGTATGCAGCCATTGTCCTTTTCGGCCTTTATATTTTAATCGTTTTTGAGGTAATTATGAGTATTTAATTGTTTCCTGTAGCTATTGATATTACAATAGTACTAAATAATAAAATATTTTATGTTGATAATTATATCGTCACAGGTGGTTCATAGAGCAGTTGCAGCTATGTTGGCATCAACAATGTCTATTGCAATACTCGCAGCAATGAATGAGGTAGAATACAAGAATCAATATTATAGTATAATACACAATATCGAATAGTTATATATACAATATATTAAGTAGCAACTTCAGCTGTAGGGTACAAAGTTCAATTTCGATATATTCTTTTCGTGCACATTCCAATACAAATGTTTTCCATGTATTGATTGATGTGTACGAGTCATCGGGTAACGTCAAGCTAAGGGTTAAAAATATGAGTATAAAAATATCATGAGTATAAATTTCTTTTCTTTGTACCACTGAAACATAACAAAGATGTGAAAAAATTCAGCTTGTTATTTTCTGCTTCCTCATAGAGGAAGCTATGTGACGGTGGAAAATTTTCCTGTCGAGATTTTCGTGTCACCATTTTCAGAATGTGCCAAAACATCGAGAAAACACATTTGGAGAGAATGTCCGGATGTATGTGCGCGCGCGCGCGCGTGTTGTGTGTAATGGCCTCTTCAAATTCAAACGTGTATAACTCGAGAACGGTTTTAGCTATAACCCCCAAACTTTGCAGGCATGTGCAGCTCTAAAATACCTTCATTGACTATAATTTTCGTCATGATTCAAACTGCGGCTCGGATTTTTGGTCATTTTCAAATTTCCAAAAAAAAGGACGTTATCACTTTAGCGATCGCAAATTTTGTGATAATGGTCTAAATAGTTCTTGAAAAAGAGATTTGTATACGAGGTTAGTTGGTATTGCATTTGAGCCGAATCCATCGAGAATTTTTAATTTTTTGATATTTTGAATTTTTCGAAAAATTAAAGTTATCAATATAACTCACGTCAACTTTGACCGATTGAGCTCCATCAAGCTCCGATCAAAGATTAACAAAAAATGAAAATGCTTCCTCATATAGGGATTTTACTCTACTTACGATTCGGAGGAAGCAAATTGTAAGTTTCAACTTGCGGCTTGTTGATGGATGTTTTCATACTTTTGGCTATTCACTTTATATAACGTGACAACTCAGTTCTAGTTGTTATTTGAAAACAAATATAGACAATCAGCTACGAATTTTACTTAAATATCGGAAGCGTATTTCGCCATGAAAATTAAGACAGCTTATTATACATATTATATACATAAGACTTATATACATAAGACAGTATATTATACATATTGCTTGAAGCATAGGTTACTCTTTAGACAGCATGGGTCTAGTGGGGCCGCGATATCAGGTCCACTTTGAGGGGACTTATATACGTCTCGTTTCGTAAAGTGATGGCCCGTCAAAGTAGAACTGATGTCGTAGCCCGATTACAGACACTCATTTATTTACAAAAACTAATTATTTCGTTGTATGTTATAATACAAATATTTGACTGTATAAATTAAAAAAAAAGGATTATTTTTTCAGCGACCCACAATGACGGAATTAATTTCATGGATCGATGTTGATACTTTGCTTCTATTATTTTCAATGATGATACTCGTGGCTATCATTGCGGAAACAGGAATCTTCGATTATTTAGCAGTTTATGCATACAAGGTATGTAAATAGTTGACTAATTGTCGTAGCGTCAATTAATGTCATCTTTGCTCTTCTAGATACCAGACTAGATAGAATCTTGTATTATTTTCAGATAACAGGCGGAAAAGTTTGGTCACTTTTTAATACTCTTTGCTTTTTTACTGCAATGATTTCCTCCTTTTTGGATAATGTCACGACTGTAATGCTGATGACACCGGTCACCATTAGGCTTTGTGAAGTTATGGAACTCAATCCTGTGCCTATTCTTACAGCCATGGTTGTTTATTCCAATATTGGAGGTGCACTCACTCCGGTTGGAGACCCGCCAAATGTCATAATTGCATCTAATCGTGATGTCATTGAGTCTGTGAGTATATTTTCTTAATTGGTACTTTAGTCATTTTCTCTATATATACATTTTTTAGTGTTCGCGCAGAGCATACATTTTTATCAAGATTATTATTATTTTTTAATCACGTTGTTCAAAGGTACTTTTTGCTTATACGATGAAGATTATAAAAAAAGTTTATGCTACTTCGCGAGAGGTCATGATATCAAATATGTTAACCATTATATTCTATGTCGCAGAAAAAATTTAATTTTCCGTTGTACGATATATTCTAACGGTAATTGACTGATTGAAATGTAATTTTTTTCGACTGATTCAAATTTACGGAAGGTCCATACATATTATTTACATTATCTAGATAGCAAAATAATAATCTGACGTATAGAACGTATTCTATATGTTTTGAATATCTTATATATTCAAAATATGTCCTAATTTATTCTGGGTATAGATTATGAATATTTGTATGTACGCTGTGTGCAGTATTTGTTTTATATTAAAAATGTATTTAAAGAATCCTACGATATTCTCTAAATCATGCAAATGATATGTGTAGCAGATGCTCGGCAGTAAATTGCATCTGGTACAAGTATGTCTCAGGTAATTCATCAAACTTTTGAACAATGTATCAGCTTCTTGTTCTATTTTCATTCGTACCTGCGCTATGATTAGGAGTTTAGAAAACATTTAGTTAAGAAATAAATAGTTTATTTAATCCGTATTTTTTACAGTTACTTTGTATAAACCAAAATGCACGCATATTCATATTCATGAAATCTAGTCATGACTTGGTGTTAAAATATTTACATCTGAAAACATTATTTCAAGAACTGCCGCCAGGCGGCTGGATTATTTTGTAGATGTTTAAAAAATGTAGTGTAGCTCTTGTGTCGTCTTAATACATTTTTACAAAATATTCTTATTCAATAGTTATACTTTAATGGATACGTCCGAGTGAATGCTTATGAAACGGCTTGATTATTTCTGTGACGATTATATCAGAATCTCCTCAGACTAAATACTCAATAATATTCTTCAAATAAATTTTGTAGAAAATTATTTGTTCGAATTGAACGATTAGGTTCAACGTTTATTTTTTTCAGGGGGTGGATTTTAGCACTTTTATCATGCATATGAGCATCGGTGTAATAATGGTAATCATTGTAGTTTCCGGCCAATTTCGATATATATACAGAAACATATCGGTGCTGAGGTTTGACGAACCCCAGGATGTACAGGTATTATCATTATGTACGGTCGTTATAACGTTTATGTGCATTTAAAAAATGATTGTAATATTTATAGGAACTGAGGCACGAAATAGCAATTTGGCAAAGAGCAGCAGCAAGTCTTTCTAGTTATAGCAAGGATGAAGGTCTGGTACGAGAAACTTTAAGGAATAAAGTTCAACGCCTGCTCTCGAAATTAAAGAAGAAATTAATGACCGGAAGCGTGCCTTTAGATAATTATAAAGCCAATTTGGAGGAATTGCAAGAAAAGGTATTTTACATAGTTGAAAATTATCCAAATGAATTGGTTAGGTATTAAACAGAGAGAATTTTTTAGTAATTATTGTCAATGAAATGCGCGGTGAGAATTAGCCACGAACCTAATAACACTGGGATATATCGGTAATGTAGGTAATTTTTATTGTCAGCGTAGAGATTTTTACCGACACAGCATCGTAAAAATCACCGAGTAAAATTTATTACCATGTGATGATAAAATCGGTCTAGTTCAGGGTAAAAATTCCTATGATTGTTGGAAGAAAATAGAAACTGCTCTAATGGCATAAAGCGGTCAGGACGATGCAGCATAGACGTCAATAGACGTAATAGTTTGCGGTGAAATTACAATGTAAGTCTTGATGACTCGTGCGCGCCCCTACAAACCGGAGTTCTTCGAAGGAGACCGACCGTTTGCCACCGCGGCTAGCTTAAATTTACACGAATCCACTGGAAAATGGTGTGGAATCTAGCGATTTCTCTGTTCCTTTTTAGCACGACTTATCGTAGCGGTGGGCTAGAACTCTTTCCAAACTCAACTGATTATAAATTTCAACATTTTTTATCATATTTTCTAGATTTCCAAATTTGATCACCCAGCATAGTAAAATGTGTTAGGTGCAGTATATAAATTTTTTCTTTTTTGCAATAACGTTATATCAAATTTTACTTTGTCCCGGCTTCACCTCACATTACACTGTAATTTTTATTAGAAAATTCTCTTCTATAGGATTTACGACTCGTTCATTGATCTATATTTAATTATTTCCATTTCAGTATCCTATCAGAGATAAATGGCTGCTGGCAAAGTCGGGCTTCACCTTGGTTTTTGTGATAATTTTATTTTTCCTGCACAGTGTGCCTAACATAAATTTATCTCTTGGCTGGACCGCACTTTTAGGAGTTCTTTTATTGTTAGTGTTGGCTGATGCCGAGGACTTCGATGGTTTAATGGCACGGGTCGAGTGGAGTACTTTGTTATTCTTCGCTGCATTATTTATTCTCATGGAGGTTCATATTCTTTATCATTAAGTTATAAATATTCCCCCTGATAGAGCCAACAATTTTTATGTTATTCATATATTTGGAAATCACAACAGGCTCTTTCACGGTTGGGTCTTATTGATTGGATTGGCAAACAAACGGAAATGGTCATCTTATCTGTTAACGAGGAATCCAGACTAGCCGTCGCCATACTTTTGCTTTTATGGGTTTCTGCATTCGCTAGTTCATTAGTTGATAATATACCAATCACTACCATGATGGTGAGAATTGCAACGAGTCTTGCCAAGAATAGTGAACTTAGGTTACCATTACAACCATTAGTTTGGGCCTTGACATTTGGTGCTTGTATGGGAGGTAAGACATTTATCGCAATTAGGTTTATGATATCTTTTCCATATTTATAGTAATTATATCGTAAGATAGCCTTGATTATAATTTTTTTTTCAATGAATATATCTTGCATTAGGCAGTGCTATAAATATATGTATTGTAAGGTATACGAGATTTTTACAAATTTGCATACAATATCAATGATATGTACAATACAGAATTAGTAGGTTTGGCAGTTCGTCATACTTTGCCTTTGAACCACTTTTTATTAAAAATTAAAAGTTAATATGCACTTTTAGTTAAAAGTGTCTTACAAGACATGTGCATCACTGAAAATGTCTATCAAAAAATTTCAAATGTACTTTTGAACCGATCGACTTTAAATTTACACAAGAAATAAGCCCGCGTATAAATGGTATTCTAACATTTGTAAGTGTCAAGAATTTTTAATTTCAATGTTTTTCATATACAAATTACCTTTTTTTTTAAATGAACGCATAAAATTCACTCGCCCGATTCGAGAGGTAGTGTCTAACGTCAAACATGTTTATCCCGATATTTGAGTTATACAGTTTTCTTAGCGATCACGATATATATAAATACGTAGAAATGAATATCATGTTATATTTCAAGGTGGTAATACTTTTTAGTGAAAATCAATATTTATTTCTTTGTATGGTCGAGTGCATTTATTACAGGCAATGGAACTTTGATTGGAGCTAGCGCAAATGTAGTATGTGCAGGTGTCGCTGAACAACACGGGTATCGTTTTACATTCATGCAATTTTTTAAGTGCGTATGTTATATTTCATCCGTTTATAACGAATGTTGAAATGAAACCAGTGCGCGAATATAAAACTTATTTTTGTTTTTCAGAGTGGGATTCCCCATAATGATCACTAGTACCGCGACCGCGATGATATATCTGATGATTGCTCATGTGGCTTTCAACTGGCACACGACTGCTTGATACAAACAATCTGTTTAAACATATTACATACGAATATATATGTATGGTGTACAAAGATACTTATTTTTGTTTTAATCGCATACTGTTCCTTGCAAAGGACAATATTAATGTTTTGTGTATTTTCAATGTATTATTTTCTTTTAATAATTAAACCTATCCCGTTGAAGTATATTTCTACGAATCTTCATACAATTGTGAGTTAATTTGTGTATATAAAATTAAGTAACTGAAATCAGCACAAGTATCGGCAAACCAAAGTATTTCTAATTCTTTTAAACACGAATTTTTGTTGTATTCTCAGTTAATGAATGCGAATTAGAAAATACACATTAGAAGTTTACGGATGAGTAAGAAACATTTGACAGGTCAAAACTATGCACCCAGTCCACGTTTTTGATTTTGAATAATTCCTTAGGAATTTTTCATGTGCGAGTATCGGCAAAATTCGTAGGCAACTGTGTCTAATAAGATTATCGAATATTTTTGTAATTTATGATTTTCCATTTCGCGGTTATATAACACTCTTTCGCATACCTCATTTTCTATGAAAACGTAGCTTACAGTACTATAACAAAACTATAATAATATTAAATATAAGTCGTATTTGGAGTTCTTAGAAACTGTTTATTTGAAACGATAATAACATTGTTGTGAAAACATTATCTTGTTAATTATTACTTGAAAAATTAAAAATTCTTCAAGACCTGCGTCATTCGTAAAATGTTTTTCTTTTTTTCAAATAATTTCGTATAATACAGTGGATTTTCCTCGTTTCATCTGTACGGAGTAGATATACGAGTCCTTCGATTATACATACATACATCAACATGCGTAATAATAGTACGCCGGTCATTTTAATATCCCAATCACGGTACGCTTAACTTTTACAATCCACATTACGCGCGCATCGACTTATGACAGAAAAATAAGTATAAATTCTCAGAATAATAAACGAAAATGATTGATTGAAGCTATGTGAAAGGACCGGAACGGTCTTTGTTTTGCGTATAATTACCATAGAGATGAGTGTCATTGTTAAAGATTCTTTGAATGCAAAAACTTTACACTATATACACTTTAGTGATTGACGCTGACTTATGTTTATCAAGCTCCAATATACGTAAGCAATACGTGCTGAAGTTTTGACCTGTGGGCTCATAATTTAAATTCTAATTCATTAACGATTCAAGAATCCAGGCTAATGACGTCTTGAGTATATCATCCGCGTGAGGGGTTAATTGAGATAGCAGGTGAGTTGCAAGAGAGATACCAAGAGATGCTCATTAAAGAGATACGAGCCAATTTTTATGATATTTGTGTCGCAATTAACCATAGCGGACTGCGTTGAAGATCTCACTGTGATTTATAGATGACATAGAGAAGAAGTGTGACTTCTTGACTTTGACACCGTGTGACACGTTTGCCAGGACTGTGACACACAGCAGTGTATATCTGTTGCCCAGCACTCCTGCGCACTTATGTATAAACGACAATTAATAATATGCAACTTTCTGGTTTCTCAAGAAAAGTGCAACACTTAGATTACGGTCAAGGATTCATTTCCTATTTACCACAGACGGGCAAGTAACGGAGACGTAAAATCTGACGGTGTTTGTGTGTTTTTAGTTGAATTTATCTTCCATCGTAAGAGAATGATGCAACTTGTAAGTTTTTTAGCTATACTACTTTATTATCCCTTCTTCGATTTTAATGAAAAGGAAAAAATTAATATTGCACGATTAGAGATTGCACATTTGCAATTTTGTTGTCAAATAAATTTAAAATATTGTTATGCTTATTATCTAAGTTATTAGAAGAGAATATCGTATAGTACAATACATTAGAAGAGTTCGACCTCAGATCGTATGGAAATCATTACACCGATTACTAATCCATGGATTAAAAGAATTATTAACATACTTTCTTTTACTACAAATTTCTTATAGATGGTCATACGGGTACGAATAATGAATGTGTTAAAATTAGAAAATCACTTTGCAAGAATCAAGATTGTACCTAGTACGTCAATTAGATCTAAACATTAATGAAATACTGGACGAAGCAAGCGGTCTATGCACATGCACAAACAATGGACTGCAATGATAATAAAAATATTTTTTATATATATTGTTTTAATGTTCAAAATAATTGTATTTGCATGATGAAATATCTATAGCGAACATCTAGTTCCTTAAGTATTTTCCTATGAAAAAGTTTTCTCACTTATTTTCTAACGCTGCATTCTTAAGTGCAATCATATGAAGAACTTGTTATATGAGAAATGTCTACTTTTTATTACAAGTTCTTTTTTTATTGTGAATATTTACCACTTTACACATGCAGTTCCATAAAAACTCATAGCTTGTACAATTAAACTATGTTGTTGGGTTATCCATATTTAACACTTTCATGATTAGTATCTTATGTTGAATACGAATAATATGAAATTGCTATAAAGGTGAACAAAATTATTGGAACAGTTAGGGAATCACTATTATCACATTTATATGTTTTAAAACGCTTAAAGTTATCACAAAATACGTTATTATCAAGCAATACCGACAAGCCCTGAACTTAGAATTAGATATTTACCAACGTAACTATTTCGTTTGCACTTAAAACTTACTTTTCCTGGATATTTGTAACCAAGGGATTTAACAGCTCGTCTTGAAAAATTGACGTCAGAATACCGCATACAATCCTTTCCTGGAATTATGAATACATATGACATTCCCGCATGTTCCATGTGGTTTTGGATAAAATTATATTATTTTACTGTATTGTAAAAAAAAAGGTGAATACAAGGCACACAGAAAACTTTAAATCATATTTTAAGAATTTTAAAAGATCGAATGACATTTTTTCACAAGATTATCGGTAAGATATAAACATATATTTAGTAGAAAATTATGAAGGTAATGATTTTTATTAAGCATTTTATTTTTTTTTCCGGTACAGCAGCAGGTAGTCCATTTATGTATCTTTATAATCAAGTTTTTCCACAGCTTCATACATTTCGGTTATTTGTGATATGACTTTGTGCACACAATTTTTTATACAAAAACCGTGATTTATAGTTGAACTGCAAAAAACTATGTATAACAAAATTTATAATTGGCTGTTATGAATGGTACAAAATATATTTACAGTGATTATGTTTGGCCTTTTTTTCATGATTTTTTTTCTCAAAAAAAAACTTGCGTGTGTCGTGTGCAATTATTTTTAGTCACTTTCGAAGCATTAGCCAAAATAAGGTTAATCATTGGAATGACCTCATGTGAATTGCAAAATATTTGCTTACTTGTATTCAACTTATCGTAAATTTCATCTTTCATTCACTTATTTTATAACTGCGTGCAAGAGCCACATTTCACGAGTTAAAATATATAAGTAATTACTAATATGATTTTATTTGTTATACTAATCATATGAAGTCGATTGACCGATATAATCTTTGATAAATAGATAGTTTTGTATCGTTCATAACTTTATAACTTTTATATCCCGTTATAATCTACTATAATAGCCTTTGACATTGACACAAAATATATTTGAAACGTTGGAAGTAATTCTTTGTTTGATTGATTTTATTGTTTGAATATGTTCAATGACCTACAGCGTCATCATAATCTATTGAATACAAGAAACAGAAACTAAAAATCGGTGACATGAAATTTTATCATTCCTTTTTTCTCAATGGATTAATTACATGAGTGCTTTTACAATGAATTACTACTGATTTAGAAAAATTAAACGAAAGCATCAAGCGAAATTCCAATGTGCAGAGAAGTTATTTAACTCATGTACTATTTTTATTATTATTAATTAAGCCATTCTTACCCTTTAGGGCATTAGAATATACATATGCTTTTACATAGAGCTTACAACGTGTTTTCTTTGGTCTTACAATGTTCCTTACTTACTAATCTTATAGTACTACATTCTTCCTTGTTCCCCAAATTTCGGTGGGTTCTCTACTTTCGTTCGTTCGGTTTTGTCTATCTCCCACCTCTCTAATCGCTTTCTCGTACACTCGACAGTACTCACATAAAATTGGTTCAATCTCTCCTTTTAACAATCTATCCCATTCCACGTGTCCATTCCTACCTTCCAGCACCTTTTCCACTTTCCTTCTCAACTCACTATCTACTCTTTGCTTTAACTCTTGGCACTCGCTTATATGCTCTATATTTTCACTTGCCTCTCCACATAATCTGCAACCCTGCTCACTAAACCCCTTATTTCCTCCCCTTCCCACATTTTCACACCTCATCCTAGCCCACTATTCCTTGTCGTTGCCTCTTATTCCTTTTTGCTCCCAGTATCTTGGTGTTCCTAGGTTTAACTCATGTACTAATATGTATACTTTTTTTTTTTGAAGGATTAAATTAGAAAATTAGTTTACCACAGTATTGAATAAAAAATTATAACTCTCTACTAGAAACGTCTAATATCATGAAATATATTCGAGGCTGATAGTCGTATGTTACTTCACAAAAGCATTATGTTGGTTTTTTTTTAAATCTAGGACTCACTTTCATACAATTAGCAATCAATGTACGAATTAAACAGTTTTATAAATCGTTACCAAATGTGCATTATAACAATGTACATTTTTGTATTTATTCATACTAGTGGAAATTTTAATCTCCAAACTTCATGCTATTTATCCAAATGTACAATCAATTAGAACTATAATATCAAGAGGAAAATCGTTAATATTTCATTAGGAATAAAAGTAATGGCAAACTTATGTAGATACCTATGTCAATGAACAATATGCAATAAGCAATAAATAATTATTAATATCTTCGGATGATTAGTAAAGAAAATTGATCGATTGTTTCTCCAATGAGTATCTACGAAGTTATAATAAAAACTTGGAAATAATATGAAATATTGAAATTGAAAGTGACTGTCATTACAATGCAAGATAAAATACAAAAGTCGTATTATTCGAACCTCAATACAGTATGCGAAGCTTCTAGAGGATGAATCAATGTTAACCAACAAGGGCTCGGATACTAAGAATCTGACGTCATGAACCGGATTCCACAGTACCCGCCAATGTTGTACGTGTCCGCTAAATCGCAGCACCAATGACCCCAAGTAAAATATAAAATAAATATAAGACACTCTATTCCTAGCATTCAATCCGAAACAAGTTTTTTGTATTTTCTCAAGGATGTGTTGCCATGTCTTTCAGAACTTTGTCTCGCCGTAAAACAAGTTTCAGCCCTTATCACTCCAACCGTGGGCCATGCTAGCGAATGCAAGATAGCATTTTACTGTAACCGTTAGTACTGCTGGAGTTATAAAGGTTAAATTCCAGTCATAACTGAATAAAAATTTTTCACACAAAATTTTCATGCCAATTTTACACTTATAAAGTTTACTCTCAGGTTGCTGTGATTTTAAATAATCCTGTTGCCACCCTCAAGAATCACACAAAACAGTGGGGAAATTTTGTTTCGATCTCACCCATGAACTGGAAGCACAGTTGACGTTTGTGCGACAGCGAGATCAAGGAAATGAAAAAACATGGCGTAGCGGAAAAGACAGTCTTATCGCAATTTAAGGATGTTTAGTTACTGTTAGTTGACCGAAGAAAGATGACGTAAATGGGAAAAGAAACACACACATATATATATTGGGTTGTTCGATAATTAATGTCGTTTTTTCTCATAGATGGCATGAACTGTATAGTTCATATAATAGTGATTGCGTGGCTTACATTATTATATACTATTTTAAAGGTTAGACTTTAGACTATCTTCAGTCAAAAACTGAGCATCATTAATAAAAGACAAGTTGGTTAAAAATTAAGTTAAAAATGGACAATAAAAGAGAGCATTATCGGCATATTTTATTGTTTTATTTCCGAAAGGGCAAAAATGCGGTGCAAGCTCGGAAGAAGTTA
>JARQTI010000415.1:1325006-1397091 GCA_030142655.1 Trachelus tabidus | reverse complement strand
ACAAAATGGTCAATATATCATTGATTAATGGTTGTTGTTAATATAAATAAATTCACTTTGAAAAATATGAAAAAAAACGACATTAATTATCGAACAACCCAATATATATATATATATAGTAAGTGCATTCGCATGAGCACACCTTGCTTGCTGTTCGTTAGCACTTATGTGCGAATATAGATGCATTTACATAACGACAAATCTATGGTCATGGTAATTATTTCCTATCGCATAATCATACCATTATTTTTTTAATGTTATAAAACACACTCATTGTCATTTATTTTATTTAGAGGTTCTTATATATGTCGTTGACTGCATTCTCATTAAACCCTGGCCGGATAGATTCTTGGGAATATTATAAGTGTACTCAGATCAAACGACCCTGAAAAATTGAAGCGCTTATATCGCGTATGCAGCCGACTTATTTAAATACAATGATCGTACGATTTTATTTGATACAGTTCTTAGCAGATATGTCTGGAGAGGAAAATTAATTTAAAACAATATTATAAGTACTATAATTTAATTATCAGTAGTAAAACAATCATCGTGTAGGAATGAAAAAATGGATTCTATATTTTTGTTTAAATCTTTTTATAACAGAAGGTTTGTGAGTTTACGTTGAAAGTAAAGGTGTTAGGTTAAAACCCAGTGTCACGTCACAATAATCTTGAACCATCGCTAAAGATTGTAACTTTTATTTTCTGAGGAAAACGTATGTGTCTTACGATCAATATTCAATTGACTCAAGACTTTTTTATTTCTGTCTGCTCATCTGCAGTCGGTCTATGAATTCATGTGGTTTTTTTTTATAGTTCGCAAATAAGGCAATTCTTAGCAAATCACACGTGGCTTTCTGTAAAATAAGGCGAATATATATGTATGCTAAAATGGAAAAGTGAAATATATTTACTGGAAAAACATGCATATACATACTTTGTAAGATATATTTTATAGAATGATACTTTATTGTTTTTAATTGATCAAAAAATACATTGAACTCCTGGACGGGCTATATGGTTAATAATAGGTAAGTTACTTTATGATGAGGTTAGCGCTTATAGATACTTATGTATTAACCCGTAGTAACCACATTCATGCGAATTTATACTTTTGCTCACTCGATTCCACTTTCATTTTGACGTATTTTTACTATAACAAAACTATTTTTCGTATTTGGGATTATTCTTATCCCGATTTCGGGGGAATTTTTACTCCAAAAAAACACTGGCTATCGAATGCTTTTGGATTATTTATATAAGAATTACAGAACTTTAAAAATGCAAAATCCCTAATCACACTAGTGTGATTAGTATGTATACTCGATAGAAATGTAATTACTACGGGTTAATAAAAATCTTGTTACCATTAAAATATACATATATGATAGCGGGTAAGCATATCTGAATATATTTATATGGTTTTTAATATAAGCGATATTCCTCCTCACGAATACATGTTTTAAATATTTCGCTGCGGCTGTTGACTCTTTGAGAGGTCAAGGTAGACAATGAACTTTCGGGAATATATTTATAAAATATTTCCACTGTGTCAATCATTCCTACTATATGTATGACTTCGTGGGTCGAAATTGTGTTTGTAAGTAAATATAAGAAGAAGATTGGACTTTGAGACCGGTTTTTGCTTGTCATAGTTGAGTTTTTCAAACCAGTTTTCGATATATTCCGAGAAACACTTCCGCAAAAGTTTTTCGAGGTTTTAAGAATGACAGCATCGATCACAAAAAGGGAGTCTTCATAATTTGAAGATATAGAAGTTTGATACCAAATTAGTTACTTACAATTTGATCTTCCTACGATACTTACTGTTTATTAACTATCAAGTAATATCGTTTGCGATTTGAAAAATGCAAAAAAATTGTTGAAAAGACTGTAATGGTTAGTGTCGTGAGTCAATGTGTATCAAATCTGAGTATTTGTCATCGATTTGCACATCAGGAACTTGTTAAACTCCAATTAGTTTTCAGAAAGGCGACTGGTTCGTTGACGGTTTTTCCATGACGCGTAATTTTCGCGAGAACACAGGAATACAGTTTTTATGGTATGCATAAATTTGGTTGGTTTAACATATTATGATGTAACCAGGCTTTGTTATTTTGCGTACCAAGTAAGTATATTATAACAGTTGACTTATTATGAGAAATAGACCAATTAAACCAAATTTATTCCAATATTTTTCCTCATTTGTATTCGCGATTGACGTCAATATAATATTAATGAATGGTTAAACGGTGTACCTATGTTTATTTGTTCTATTGATCAGTGTGAAAAATATATTAAAAATTAAACATTAGCAAGACAGTAAAATTATATAAGTTGTTATTCACGACAAATGTACTACATGAAGTTAGCTTGTGCATTTAATTTCCATGATAAAATTAGATTCAGGTGATACGTTTCTCGTGAATAACTCTATGTATTAATATATCGTTTGAATAAAAGCAAAAGTCCTATTGTTGAAGTCAGGTTTGCGAGGCCTAAGACGTTCACAGCGGTTTCTGGAGTTCCGCAGGGATCTCATTTGGGTCCTTTGCTTTTTGTTCTATTTATTAATGATATTAAAAACTGCTTCATACACTCTAAATTCTTCCTTTATGCTGACGATTTAAAAGTCTTTCGCATTACTCGCGGCCCTGATGACGCTACTCTTCTGCAATCTGATCTGAACAGGCTCTCGGTATGGTGTGCGCGTAATAAGCTTAGCCTCAGTATGCCCAAATGTTTCGTCATGTGGATTTATTGACTGAAGCAGCCTTTCTTATTTAATTATTCTGTTAACTGTTGTCCGCTCCTGCGGTTAGATTCTGCTTCAGACTTGGGCGTGCTGTTTATTTCGATCCTATCGTTTGACCGGCATATTGCTGCTATTTGTGTAAAGGCGATGCGTACGCTGGGGTTTATCAGACGTAGCTCTAGCGATTTTCGTAATCCGAAGTCACTCAAAATGCTGTTCTGCGCTCTCGTTCGTCCGATTCTCGAATACGCATCTATTGTCTGGTCCCCATTTCATGTGTCGCCTGCCATTTCCATTGAGCTTATTCGGCGTAAGTTTGTTCATTTTTTATTTTATATGTTTAGAATTACAGACAGATCGTATCACGATTATTTACACACCGAGCTCAAGCTTAACTCTCTATCGTTGCGTGGACATAAGGATGACAATGAATTAATATTTTTATACAATTTAATACATAATCGTATTGGCTGTTCTAGAATGTTCGATCTTGTAACCATTTCTGCTCCACTAAGGACCACACGTAATCATCTCCCCTTCTTCGTGCCGCGTCATAGGACCAATTACGGCGTCAACGAGCCTCTCCCTAGGCTACTAAGGTCTGGCGATGCAACCGTAGCTTCTTTGGATTTGTTCTCTCTTCCATCGTCCGCGTTTATCCGTACGGTCAACGCAGTTATATTATCATGTGGGACGCATAAGTTTTTAATTTGGTGTATACTCATGCACCCATGTAATATATTTATTTCGTTTCTGTAATTTATCTTTTACGATCCACTTGGTCGTCGCCTGTAAATATTTTTTTTCAAGGGATTTTCCTGTTTACTGAACTTATAATTAAATAAAATTTCGTATATTTGCTGAAAATCCTATGGTTAGAGGATTTTTTGATTTTAGTTATACGATATATTAAATATATTACGTGTTACCTCAGCATAATTTATGTCAATCATTAATATTTTATTGATTATAATATTCATTAAGACAAATTCTTATTTATTTTATTGAATGCGTTGAAAATCATTTTTATATTCACTAATTCGCAGGGTAGCCAGTTGTACAGGTCTATAAATGAAGTTAGGTTGGCATGTATAGCGGAAACGGCACAATGAACAAACTTCTCAAAGTGACGACTCAACTGAAATGCAGAGATTGATTCTATCTGGCAGAAGAGACTGTTTGCTCGATTACGAGAGTAGAAGTACCTTTGTAAATTATGGTCAAGTGGGACGGTTTGCCTGGTTGCCCGAGACGGTTTGCTCGTTGCTTTACTAAAGGTAAGTTAGCTAGTTCAGGTGACAGAATGCTCGAATCGTGAAACTTCGCAGTTTATATACCCGTCAGCGGTGGGCTAAGGGGCCTGAGAGGTGCGGAAGAATTGGGCGTCGCGATGCCTACGAATTGTTATTACTTGACGTTTAAGGTTATTCGGATTAGCGGGATCTTATTACTACCGTGATGCGACTATCCTCGCATGTATTGGTTACAGTACACAATATAAACATTTAATCTCTCTTTACTATGTTTTATTGCAATAACTCTAAAAGAGAATAATATAATATGTGTATTAAAAAATATGCTTTTTCATTTTGAAAATTTTTTCATAATCATCAATGTTAACCTTGAGCACAATTATGTAATGATGTTTGACAGCTTTTTTAAAATACTTTACGTCATTTCATGAATCATTACGACACGTTTGGGCACAAACTCTGTATTCACAACGGAATTTTATAGTATATAAAAATGCATATATGTTGATTGGATTTATGAAGATTTGAATAAAATGTAAAAGTATTATAGTTTTGTTGTAATATCAAGTATTTAGTTTATTAATTCGTATTCTATAACGTCTTAGTTTATAATTTCTTTTTGTGCTTAATTAATTACCATTGTTGACAATTATATCAATAGACTCAGTCGAGTCTCCCGCCAGGTACAGGCAACTGGCGTTACTACCGGCGTAAGCTAATCGGTATTCGAAAAAAGGATAAACAATAAATGTCTATTTTATTGAGATTGTGAGTTTTGAAAGGAAAAATCAACGAGGCATACAGGTTTGCCGTGGGGCACGACCGTTTAAGCCATACGATCGCATCTTATGAATTTGCCACTGCAAAAAAAAATTAATTCCGTGGAGGCAGAACTTTTAAACTGGTAATGATCGACACTTGAAAATGTTAATCATCTATCCACATGCTCACAATTTTTTTTGCACATTTCAATCTGGTTAGCCCGATAGATTAAAATCATTAATCCCGAATTTTCAAAATATAAACACGTGTAAAATTTCAAATCAAACGGTTCAAACGGTCCGTCTGATATATTAGATACAGATATTCTAGTTAGCTTTTTGCCACGGCGAATGCAAAAGACAATTTCGCATTTTTCATAATGCAGTCGTGCACAAAAAGTATTGGATTGTGTTTACTTAAACCAATAGGACGGAATATTTTTATGCTAATCAGATACATCAACATAATTGATTAATGATCTGCGCTGGAGATATATTGAATGAAATTCTTCAATCGTGGAGGTCAAGGTAAAGTTCTTTTGCACTTACGGAACAAATCTGAAATCTATCTAACAGTTCAATTTACAATGAATTGGTGAGGAATATCGAGAAGCTAGAAATTATGTTTAATTATGAAATTATACATTTTTACATTATAAAATTAATTTCATTCTCTTCTTTTATTTTCTTTAGGGTTAATATTATGGCCATGGCATTGACGTCAGAGTCACAGAGAAAAGTTTTGTCTGAAAGAACAAATGCGTAAATAAATGCCAGCTGACTTTCTGAAGGCGAAATTCGTATTAAATAATTCTAAAAATATTATAAATAACCTGATTAAACTGCTTCAAAATTATTAACTTAATAAATCGGATAACGTAAACTAGTAGATGACTAACAGTTGCGTGTTTGGTAAGGAAATCCGAATAGGTAACATCAAATATGTTTTTAAACATATAAGGATTTTGATCCCTCCGCATTCCGTATTTCTTACAGTACACAAAACAATAATAAGTTTACAAAAAGAATCCAAAAAGTGCAGATGCACATATAAAAAAATCTATTAAAGAATAATCCTCAAGTTGGATATTTATTAAAGAAATTTCGTTACAGAAACTTGAGCTTAATAATGCTAAGTACAGAAAGTGAATAGGTAGGCAGAAGTGCCATTATGACAAATTCATCGTATTTTTCGGTACCTAAACCACGTGACCAATCGAACTGGCATGCAATTGGGTTAGGTTAGGTTAGGTTAGAAATGAAGCAAGGGCGTGCAATCCAAAAATGTAATCTCACCCTCTTTAATATTCTACTCAACTTTGCAGTTAATATCATATACGAAATTCGAGGACGATTTGATTAGACATTTTTAAATGAAAATACACGGAACAAATTAGCTGGATGACTAACGCAGGATAAATTAGTGATTCGGAAGTACGTTATTCAAATATTCGATATACGAACGATAAGTCGGACTAACAATTTTTCTTTGTATCACATAAAATATATAGAAATATGGGGATTACCCATATTTTATTATTCCTAGGACGCACATACGATTAATTTTTCGTCTGCATTCTGCTAGTGACGCAGATACAGGTAAAAGAACGCAGGTTTATAGCCGTGGAGCGTCGCGTGGCTCGTCTCATTTGCACGCATCCTTTCAACGTGATTCAAAGTGACTCAAACCAACTACAATCGGGTTTCTCGCCTACTTAAGATTTGAATATAATAAATCTGAAAATATCTTAATCGTGATAAGTCTCAATTAATAAATAATTGTCACACCTAAATGGTTTATAGTGTCCGATATATGTATATGGAATCGTTTGTAAAACTTGGAGCAAAAATAGAAAGTGAAATGTTCAACTAGGAATATTCTTTTGTTTAAAAACCTTCGACTGAAAGAAATTTTTGATACTCAGGATGTCATTACAGAAATATTTTTAATGAGTGAAAAAGTCGAATAGTTTGATTTTTTATTACTGATTTTTTATGTTCCATTATAATCATCGTGAGACAATTTTTTTGCTGGATTTGACAAGTCAAATTATTCAGGAGAAAGAAGTGAATTGGTTTACCACCAAAGTGGATGACAGTGAAGTCGGATAATATAGACATATGTTATACTTTGAAAACGAATCGGGATTATAGTACCTCGAAAAGCTGTTGAACACCGGAAGGCCACAAAAAGGAGCACCCATGCCCTGATCCAGTCTTACCAGGTTTGTCTGCGCTACATATTTATCACATTCAATGTCGTTTACTCCTCAACTTTTTCTTCGATTTTCATGGTAGCTTTCCGTAATATTCTGAAAACGTACAAATAAATGAATGTAAAAACATCATGTGGATGTGGAAGTTATTTGCCTTGGAATCAAGAAACCCGGTCGAGTCTCGGGTTAAGTATGATGATCGTTATAGTAACCAAGTATAACTTGCTTTATCGACTGATATTACACATTTTTAACTCAGTTGTGATGAAGTATATAGAAAAATAAAGTTTTCGAAGACTAACTGACAAGTCAAATTTACTATGATGCATACAGCGTGTTCACGTCTAATTATAAGGTAGTTAAAAAGATTAAATTTTTCATAGAAAATTTTAGAAAATGTCTTTCAGCCTTTTTTTATTTTCTATGTATACATTTGGAAATAATTAATATTATCATTTGCGGTTGCTAGTCTATCTGCGATAAGTTGAGGAGGTTCTCTGATAGTATGCCGTGGTCTATTCATTATTACTTATCGCCCCAGTCATTCCTTTTTTACTCACAATTTTTCTTAACATTCTTAACATACATAAAACTTACCTCTTCATTATTGGTACCCAATCCCTTTAAATGGCTAATTTAACGTGTCAAGCTTTAAGGTAGCTACTGCGCTACGCACTAATCAAACGAGGGCTAAATTTTTACAATGAAATTTACAAAGCTTTAATTGACAGTAGTGAAGAGAGGTTTATATTATAGCACGTGTTCGTAACCTAAAGAAACATTAATAGTAATGTATTTGCTGAAACATTAAGTAATCAATGCTAACTTCTGTAGAGGTCCATTTTCGTTGAGTTTTTTCAAAGAACCGTAATTTTTTCATAAACCGTAATTTTGTACCGATTTTAATACGCCATAGCTAATTCTGTTTTTTAAAAGTTGCTCTACGAATTCATCATGTAAAATTTTTGTAGAAGTGATCGTTTTAAAATTACAGGTGTTTGTTTATAAAGAATTTTATTCGCCTGATAAACAATAGGTTGTCATTTTTAAATGGTCAACATTACAATAAATCCACTTGGTGAATGTGAGCTGTAGCGCGTTAGAATCTGTGCAAAATTAAGGTTTATTCTTTGAAAAAACTCAACGGAAATTTACCTTTATCGAAGTTAGCATTGATCACCTAATGCTTTAGCGAATACATTGCTGTTAATGTGTCTCTAGGTTGAGGACACGTGCTATAATACAAATCGTCCTCCACTACTTTAATAGCGTGGCCTGCTCTGAATGTAAGACTCAAAGAATAGCTATGCGTGATGAAAAATTTCATCATTTCATATTTGTATACAAATAATATAAAGATTAATAAAAATATTACTGTAAAAGCTTTCTTCTATTCGATTAATATTCAAAGAAAGTTGTTAAGAAGATTTAAAGTCGTTTTTGCGCAACAATTATTTTTCAAAAATACACGAATTGTGTTTGTTTCTCGTCGAAATCACTATATCAAGCTGCATGCTAACAATACTAATAAATGTCACCAATATTTTAATAGTTTTTTTATTTCATAATGTATTTAATAAAACAAGTAAAAAATTTAATAAAAATGAATTTTTTACACGTTTTATATTCAGGGCATTCATCTTGCCACGAAAAACTAGAATATCGATATGAGATGAAGATTCAAGATAATTAATGGACGGCAATGAACCTGCCTTTTTTGTAATTCGTAAAATAGTTAAAACGATACACAGTCCGTTTGAAACATAATTTATACAACAATACGTGGAATGAATGAATGAAATAATGTAAATGAATTTTTTATAACTTTTTCCAAGTTCGACTTCCTCCTGTCAAAGTTTAGCATTTCTCAATAGCAAATATTAATTTGACACGTACAGATGCTGCGTTTATTGGTATTCTCGAAAATCACAGGAGTCACGTTCAATGTCCCGTGGAGAAGCGAATGCGCAAAATCACGACAAATTGCTATGTATATTTTAAACGTTATGCTTCGCGTTAGGCGGAAATCGTGTATACTGAATACAACCAGCTACGTCATTTTTTAAATTCCAATTCTTTATTTGCTTTCCTGCTCTGTTCAATGGAATATATCGCACAATAGAATCACAGGTTTTTCATGTTGTTTGTTTATTTATTATTTTACATTTTGCCATCAAGCATTATAATTCAATTCATAAACGGGTTGATTACAAAGAGTGATGGAAAGCATCAGTTATTGTTTCGTTGCGCGGAATATATTTGACGTATTACATACAAGGAGAAAAATGAGATTTCAGTTTCGGGCAGAGAAAACCTGAAACCTTGATATTGAATCCTCGAATTGTATAGCCGTGGGAAAATATATGCAAATTATGGGAATAATTCATATACCGGCGAACATTAATAGTCATAAATAATTCGTAAATTATTATATTTCTAGATAGCCGTTATAATAACCCGTAGACAAACTTCATTTTTTGCCAAAAACAATGAATGGTGCCCCATTGAATTTCATTGGCTAATCACACATTACCTTTAGCAAAAAAAAAACATTGGAAATAGGAAATTCTGCTATGGAAATTTATGGCATTCGATGATTTATGAGGAAACTTCATATGCTCCAATACATGTACCGTTTATCAAATAATTATTAATGTCGACAAAAATATTTCCGAAAGTAGTAAACAATAATTATCCGCTTTCCGTAAAAATAAAAAGTACCTGACTGTTAGTATATTTACATAATAAATCATTTACAACGAAATTAACAAAAATCGAACTAGACATATGTCATTTATCATTAATATTTTTTTCTTTTTATAACTTAGCTGAAAATCTTGAGTCACAGAATGATGCAGAATACTGCGCCACTACGAAATTCCCAATGAATACTAGCATTGTAGTCTTTTAATTATGCATATAAAAAGAGTAATATGGACATTTCTCTGCTTCCTTTAAAGCTCAAACTATAATATGTTACGTATGTAAATAATGGTTTGAAAGCAGTATACTTAAATAGCGGTCAACAAGTTTGCCGTGAGGAACAACTATAGTCGGTCCATCAGTTTAATATGTTTTTCGACAGTTCAAAAGCAATGAAATACTTAGCTTATTATACGTGGTTTAGAATAAAATAATATAAATATAACCATCCATATGCATACTTTATAACAAACATTTCCTGCAGTGACCACTTGGCTGTCTCGATTTGTCAAAAAAAATTATCAAACTAGTGGATCGGCCATATGTGTTACTACAAGCTACACATATATACATACGATACCACTGTTACTACCTATGCACTGTTTTACAAAAAAAATAGTAAGTTTCACGCGTGCGTCATTTCAGTACCGGAAGTCTTGCGTGCCTGCAAATATTATTGCTTTATCCATATCTGTAATTTTTTTGTGTTTGCAAATTTTAATCTGAAAGTTTCTGTTCACTGTTGTGAATTTTGCATAAGAAGTACAACAAGTGTAGTTATTATGTCAACGTACTGACAGTACCATTGCTTGACACGGGAAATGCAACGACTGATAATTCTGAAAATAGGAATATGCAGGTTGTTCGTTATGAAACGCACTGTAGTAACACCGTTGCATTCCTTGTCAAATTCTAAGGAACACGTGTATTTTTATTTTATATTTCATATATAAAAATTTCGAGGTAATCAAGGTTGAAGTTGCAGTAATGCGACCAATCAAAACGCGTTTAAACGGAGCGTAGATGACGTCGCGAGCCAGCCCGCAAGGCCTACTTACACTAGGCCAATAACACTAAGAGTATCGTTGTCGTGTTCCTGTTTATCTGCATGTAATTGAGTGAGACACAATCGCTGGCTGTAACGTCAGCAAATTGCAGAAGGTACCCTTTATTGCTTATAATATCGATTCGTTTAATCTGACAAGATAGTGGTACCAACGTATTACATTTTGAGTGGTTCTGAAAAGGACCGATTTTGATATACGCATGACCGAGCTTGGATCTCCACATGCTGATCTGCAACAATTACATACATTGTCTATGATAACAGCAGTAAGTTTACTGCCGTCGAATGACTTGTTTACAAATTATAACCTATTCGCTTCACATTGCGGAGACAGTCAGTTCGATTTATGTTGTTTCGACTGCAAGATTGCATTATGAGTAATTATTCTATGAGATAATATTGCGCATGTATTGGGCGTTAGCCTAATGTAATGGCAGCCAAGCACAAGCAGCGCAAGAATATGCAATTAGGTATTCTAATCGGCGACATCCTGATAAAAATGTTACGTATTCTACAATATTCACTATTTCAGAATAATCATTATCATAGAAAATGTATGTAATTTTTGCAGATCAGCATGTTGAGATCCAAGCTCGGTCATCCGTATATCAAAATCGGTCCTTTTCAGGACCACTCAAAACGTAATACGTTGGTACAATTATCTTGTCAGATTAAAGGAATAGACATCATAAGGAATAAAGAGTACCTTCTGAAATTTGCTGACGTTGCAGCGAGCGATTATATCTCACTCGATTACATGCAGATAAACAGGGACACTACGACGATACTCTTAGTGTTATTGGGGAACGATTCGAGTACCTGGAAGAGTAATACAACACGATGATCCGTCGCGACTGTATGCTTCGGAGAAAGCCTATGGAGCGTGTTTGTACATCCAATCCAAGGATCAAGAAGGTCGAAGGACGGCTTCATTGCTATGTTCGAAGTCTCGAGTAGCTCCGGTTAAAAAGACATCGCTACCCCAATTAGAGTTATGTGGCGCTGTTCTTCTCACGAGATTGATTCAAGCCGTCAAGAAAGCATTAAGCATTGGGTTCGAAGAGGTTCGAGCGTGGACCGATTCCATGATTGTATTAGCATGGATTGCGAAGGAATCGTCTCGCTGGCAAATTTTGTCGCGAATCGCATGAGCGAAATTCAATCATCATTGCCCTACAGTCAATGGAGTCACGTAAGCGGCAAAGAAAATCCAGCAGATTTTGTCTCTCGTGGTGCAGGATGCAATAAACTCGAGAACAACGAGTTATGGTGGGCGGGACCACCTTGGTTACAGAGTCGAGAAATCACCCAACAAGTGGTTGACGAAGCGAGTCAATCAGAAGAAATTCAAGAGTTCCACGAGGAGAGTAGTTAAGAATTTCTTCTCTGTGTAGTTAGTAATTTAAGTCAATAAAGGTTCTTTCAATATTAAACAATTGGCCTAGTGTAAGCAGGCCTTGCGGGCTGGTTCGCGACGTCATCTACGCTCCGATGAAACGCGTTCTGATTGGACGCATTACTGCAATTTCAACCTTGATTAACTCGAAATTTTTATATATGAAATAAAAAATGAAAATACACGTATTCCCTTAGAATTTGACAAGGAATGCAGCGGTGTTACTATACTGCGTTTCATAACGAACAACCTATATTGCCGTCACAAAGTTTCTGGAAATGCTGGGAAAAATTGAAATAAAATGCATACACGTTTGAGATATGTTTTGGGTCGTACAGAGGGCACAAGGGCGAGGATATACGTTGTTCTGTAGACAAATTTTAAATACGATTTAGTTGAATGCCGCCCGACAAACCGCACGCAAAAGGATTTGAGTACAGTTATTGTCTGGAAACTTTTGGACGGTGTGTATATGGTGGAGAAAATTCATGTATAACATATCTTCACTTTTAGTTATCTGTAACGTTTCTTAATACAGCTATCAAATATGGAATATAGTTCAATTATCGTTCATCAAATTTCCGAATGAAAGTCACTATTTGTGTAACCTTGGTCTTATCAAACAAGGAATTTTTCAACAGGTTGTTAGCAGTTCCTGCTTCGTGTGAATATGTTTAACTTACGGTGATTCTCGCCGTAATATATTACGTCTCAATATTTACATTATTACGTCTGTTAATAATAATATACATAAGGTAATAGGGTGATCTGTCACGATGTTTCATTTTGCCTCGAAATTTCGTTCAAATAAATGGCGGGGTGAATTTGCTTCAGTAATAACGTTACTGCTATTTCCACTGAGAAATAATCAAATTTTGTTGTTTAATTACTAGAGTAAACTGAATTGACGTACTTAAATGAAGAATTTTCCATACGTATAGAGGAAGAATTAGTCACGCTGATTATACACATGTTTGGCGTATGATTATTATTTTGCAAATTTCTCTACTACATAATTAGCTAGAGAGACTGAAATCGAGAAATAGTTGTCAACAAATTGAAAGCTTCATAAATGCATTGTGGTACTAAAATGCGCCGTTTATGTTTCTTGAAAGGAATACGTTGACCAAGTTTCCAGTCGATAAAAAAACCAAGTTTTTTACGACGTTTCGTAATATACATATAAATAAATAAGACATCAAAAGACCTGGAGCATCACATACTGCTCTTACACATCATATTATGGAAAATGACCATCGATTTGACTAACCTAACGGGATTATCTTCACAACAAAATCAGACTCCCGTAAAAGTAGCATACTAGAGGAAATCAAGTAGTATAACATGGAGAGTTCAGGATACAGGTACCTGCACCGACATTTACCAACACATCGAGAGCCTTTCAAGGTTCGCATCCTTGCTAAATCGATGTCGTAAATTCTCCTGATATCAAGGAGTAATAGCACGATTATCACCAATTCCACGAATCGAAGGCTGATCTAGGAATTTTATGTCGGATTCCAAAAATTTTATCCCCGATTCCAGGAATCGCACACGATCGAGAACCTTTATAGAACCTTCGACGGTTCGTGTCCATGCTAACTTGCGCAGGATAGCTCTCAGAACTAACGGTCCTTTTGTAAGACATTCTGACGTAGTCCCTTGCCCATCAACGCCGAAGCACCAACAAAAAGCTTCGACGGTTCCCTCTCTCCCCAACCTTGTGCAGGTTCGTAAAACTCTTGGCATTCAGCATAGTTCTATAGTTCCTGATGGTTTTTAACAATAGATTTGGTCATTAATAAAAATAAAATGAGAGTTACGTAAAATGAGATTCTAACTTCGTGTCCAGCAGTGACTATGAGATCAGCATATCATGTGCTGGAATCCAAGAAAACCTGGAGTTCCCTTCGCATCCCGCAAAGTTCTATAGATCCTGATGGGTTTTAAAAATGCTTCTGGTTCTTTACCAAAAGAAAAACGGCATTTAAAAAAGTTGCTCACTTCGCGACCGGCGGCAACTATGAGGACCAGCATCTCATGTGCTGAAATCCATCAGATCTATAGAACTTTGCGGAATTTCTTCTTTCTTTCATATGACGATATCTATCAATCACAACAGATATGCCTTTATAAATTGATCTCTAAGTAACAATGCTAAAATTAACCATACTTTCAATTTTTCACAATCTCATAATAATATTACACTATACAAAGCCGTCAGTATATTAAAATTATCGTTTATTAATATATCATAAATACATTGCGTTTTAACTGTTGTTCACATGAGTCTTTTACCATTGTTTTTCTCCACAATTAAGTAGATAACTTCCAATATAGGTATTATTATGCCAAAGAATTTTATCCTAACTAAATTTTACAAAATGTCACAGGTTTTATAACATATATTTTTGTAATATTATGTAAAGATTAATAAATACCTGAAGAAGGCCCAAATCCGGGCCGAAACGTTGTAAAACACTCATATCTTTCATGGGATGGAAACTTGGTCAACATATTTCTTTCAATTTCATCTAAACCAGCTGACATTTAATCCATTTAATTTGTGTTTCTCACAGTTAATTTCTATTCTGCTGTTCGTTATAGTCAATGGCAAGCCGTATGACATTTTAAATTGAACTTATGTATTTTCATTTTTTAAAATGAGAGTTCACAGGATAATAATTACTATCCATGGGGATATTTTTTATCTCCAGGTTATCACTTATCACACTTCGCAGACATGAAATAGAGAGATGTTATAAAAGATGAAGTTGAGACCATGAATTATTGTTAGCATTACCTATTATTCATTTTTTATAATTTAACCAGTTTGAACGTTTCATTATATAAATGTATGTTAATCCTAGTTAAATCCTGCACGATAAAAACGTAGTTAACATCATGGACTACTGGCAGGCTAATTATGTTTTCAGTTAACAGCAAGGCTATAGTAACTGTGCCTCTTAAATATGTATTTGAGGCAGGATTTATCAATTATGACCCGCCAAGTAGTACTCGATAATAAATCACCTAAAGTTTTATCAATTATTAAATAGCTATTAAATCGCAATCAACTACGGGAAGCAGTAGTAATGTAAAAGAGTAGCGAAAATATTCTACGAAATTTTGAAAATACAATTAAAATTATCGGCCAGTGCTGGATCATATAATAGGCAGATATGAACTGATCTATGTACTTGGCCTTAATAATATGATTTCAATACTTTTTATTAGAGGAATTCACAGCACTCCTGTACTTGGCGTAGTTTTTTACACGTGTTTTTTGAGGAACATGTATATATTGTAACCTTTATTCACTAAATTTAGATTTTCGGATCGTGTAAATAAGGCGGAACAACGAATGAATAAACGTGAGTCTTATTGATAAAAGGAAGATAGCGATATATACGGTCCTATTACGGAATACAGTAGTGTTAGAAGGTGTCCAGCCTAGGGAATGCTGATTGTTAGTAAACAGTGTTGACTAGTATGAAGAAATGATAACTATGAGCGGCAGGCAAAAATTATAATAACTAATAGGTAAGTTCTGTAGTTTGATTCAAATACAAAGTCTTGATCCTAACTGATAATAGATATTTCTAAACTGTTGAAATTTACTCTTTATCTCTCTTAATATTGAATCGATATAGGATACGTGGAGTCACGTGTAAATGTAGCCTCCGACTAGTGAAATTCGAATAAAAAGTTCACTCATTACATGAAAAGGTTGATCACAAGTTGACTTGGTCCTATCACAAAGAATCCACTATCTCGGAGATGTAAGAAAAGTTTTCTTCTCAGGGTAGTTGGTTGTACAGAAAAAATTTGAATAAAATTATGATGGCATGTATTATGGGAGCGGCACTATGATCCAAATTGTCAAAGTGACGTCCGGTGTAAATGCGGAAATTGATTCTACCTCGCGAAGGAGGCGGTTTGCTCCTAGCCCAAGACGGTTTGCTTGTTTTTACGATAGTTAGAAATATCTTTACAATAATTGTGGTCAAGCGGGACGGTTTGCCGGCTTTCCCGAGACGGTTTACTCGTTTCCTGTTATAAGGTACCCTGGCTAACGCAAGTGGCAGAATGTCTAGCTATGATTTGTCGCTTTTTATGTACCCTCAGATGGTAGGCTAGGTGAATTTAGGGTTCAGGAGGAGTTATAGGTTGCGCGGCAATCCGAATATGGCCGATGTATTGGTTACAATATGTATGAACATATACATATAAAAAAAATTACTAAAACAATTGGAACGGTGTAATTTTATACCGTATATACCAGTCGGCTTTCATGAATTCCAATATATTAATATTTAAATAACCAAAAATCTCAGTTTTCATTATAGAAAGAAGAATAGTATAAAACGTTTAGAAAAATTTTACATCATTTATAACACGAGGTTATATTTAACACGTGTTTGCATTATTTTCAATACCACGTACTAATTTAGCAAATAGAAAGTAAACATTTCTGACATTACGTATTCTATGATATTCCATCTTCTTAGCTCCAACTGAATTATCAATTCTTTTTCAAATATTTTACACAGCTTGACGTAAATGTACTATGACTATAAAACACACAATGACTAACGCAGAATACGCCGAGTCACCTGTCGAAGTCCATAAACTATTGTACGTACTGTCTCTTTAACAAACCATCGTTAAAGGGTACGCTATATTATTCATCTAAATAGGAAGACCAAAATATTCTGATCTTGTTAATGTTATCCAATTAAACTATTTCTTTATCATGATGATTGAGTATAATATGAATCTCAATTAAATCCAAATACAAAGTGATTTTTAAAAATTTGAAAAATTTAGGGCGAGTGTCGCTTTATACCCCTCAAAAATGAGCATCTAAAAATTCCCTAGCAGAAATTTCGCTGTGAAAGTCAAGAATCCATCCAGGCCTGAACTGACTTATAATTAGTGGAACTGTACTGTCAAGTACATTAGTCAAATGTACTGCCTGAAGATAGTTTTACCATAAGAAGCAAATGGGCATGCGCACATTAGATGTGTGTTTGGGCTAAAAAACTTGGTATATCAGAAATGGATCCTTTTACGGATCCGGCTCCACATCTTGAACTCTATTAACTCATTATTTTTGACCTTTATCTTTATTCGTGAAATAATGTTTATTTATTTATTTACGGATAACTAAAAATATTATTCAGATGAAGAATTTGATGTTAAAAATATTAAGGGCCTTCTGGAGCTTTTATTCCCCATGCAAGTAAAGCCTCAATGATAGTCGTAAATAACAGGGATTTGTACAGAGACTTTCTCCCACAGTGGAGTTCGGTGCACATTCTGTAGGGTAAACAATCATTTCGACACCACATTCACAATAATTAACCCAAAACTAAAAGAATAATCGAACCCGACATTTTTCGTATTTTCCAGATTTAAATCAAAATTTTCGAGTTAGATTACACTTTCATTTTTTTAATGAATTATTGCGAAAGTAGTACCAAAATGATTGCTTAACCTTGCAGAATGTGTGATAAACTCCGCTTTAGAGCAGAATATCTATAAAAATCTTTTTATTTACGATTTTCATCTACACTTTTCTCGTATGATAATGAGTAGTTTGGAATCTTCCTAAGCAAAAATAGTACATTATGATCAAGTGCGGAAAGTTGGTGATTCCTACTCGTGTGACGTTTGTCACACTCGTCAGGAATCACCAACCCGCACACGCGTGTCACATACTATTTTTTGCAAGAATGTACGGAAAGTTCGCAGAATATGGACCAAAAAGAAGCACGAAATGGTCAACTCTCTTGATGAGTTCAGAGTGTGCGGGAATCATGACATTCCCGCACGCGATATCGTGCGGGGATTTTCCCGCACGATACGTTATGGAATATTATGATTCCCGTACACTGTGAACTCATCAAGAATGAACCATTTTGTGCTTTTTTTATTGGTGGGCGAACTGTAAAATTTCCGTTCAGCGTTGCAAAAAAATATTATACATGTTTTAATAAATAAAGTCTTTCCTTATAAATTTTTGGTATCTTTATAAACATCATTTTAATATTTTAGAGTAACTTAGAAAAGTTGACCACCAAAACTTTACAAAATCAAGAATGGAAAATCAATCTCATTTTTTTTACTTTGATGATTCAATTATATGAGTTTGCCAAACGCTTTATTCCCCCATACACCTGTACCTCGCTCTTGGAATCGAGGTAGCTCCTGCTTGACCATTCCCTACCACCCGAACTGGAAGACAGCCTGTCGGTGAGCACTGACTTGGAGATTGCCCACTAGCCCACTCTGGTCCACTGCACCTCCAATCTACTAGCGACCAGCTCTTCGTTCATTGCGCGATCGCACGTTCGGTCAAGGCACGCGGTTTCTCGTGCGATCGCGATTTACATTACGACCCGCTGCTTGTCTTTTTTCTTCTTTTTATATATATTTTTATCTCCTTGAATTTCGGATAGATTTTTCATTGTGTTGGAAGAATCCCTTTTGTCTACGAACCACTGTCTGTCAATCTTCGTTCAGTGCAATTTGCAATTTTCGAAGAATAATCATCGATCATAGTATCAGATGATAGATCATTTCTTTCATTTTGCTATTTGCAATACAGTGTTTTTGGCTATTTGTGTATCTTCAGAAGGATGTTCGTACGTGATTAATTGCACATTAACGTGATTAAGAGTGTTAATAAGAAAATCTCTGTGATTTTTAAATGCTGGATCGCTGTTTTATATAAAATCTTATTCTTTAATATTTGATTTCGTGTTCTGGAAAATCTATTGAACACAATAGCAAATTGAATCCCGGTATTAAATTTCAATAAAAATTTCATAATACGAATAAGACATATTTTATTAGCACATTGACCAAGAAAAAAAGGAAAACGAAAATAGAGATCATTACCATACTAGTATTTTGAGTATCGGCAAAAGAGTGAATTGTAAATTGTCTCGTCATCGAACTCTCATAAATTCTCACTTTCAATCGTAATAACGGGCCGCGCAGTTACTTCCGCGAGAATTCAAGTGAATTCGAATTAAAAAATTGACCACGCGACAGTGACAGATCAAAGATTAACTTAACGATAACAGTGCTTTACTAGATGTGAACAAGGAGTACGTTCACAAGTGTATTATAATAAGTATACGCTACAATTGTGACTCTGCAGAATGTGTGTATCGCACCTTCAAGTAAGAGAAACTCGACAGACGTCGTCTCCTTCAAAACTGCTGTGGGTTACGTAAGGACGAATTGGATTTTACCGGGCAGTTAATGAACCCGGTTGTATGCTTGCACCAGTGTCCGACAAACTTATGTAAGTGAGTACGATCAACACGAGGATCAAGAGATAAAGTAAACGGATAAGGAAAGATTTCAGAAAATTTCGATTAAAAAGGAAAAGATTGCACTAATCAAGAGATAAAATACTGAAAACTCGATTTTTTCGATAAAAAGTAACTTAACATGTCCGTCCTATCTACAATTACTCTTGTACTAAGCAAGTTGGCATCCGCGAAAGCCTATAAAAACACGTTTAACGAGTCCTCTGGAAAGTTTGATGGTTCGTACTCTACGGTCAACGTAATGGCTGATGACGATTAAAAATCTTGTGTAGCAAGATTCACGTGTCGCGCCACGTCCTGCTACACATTCAGGTTTCAAGCAATTCATGCCACATACGTAAAGCACTATCTAACAAGGAGGTCATAATGCGGATGTCGTTAGGAAATATTTTATTGTAGATGCAAGTCGATAATTTTCTGTAACTGAACTAATAGATTTTTTATATTGACTTTGAGGAGTACAGATGAAATTTTACGTCAGAAGTTCACTTCAATCGAATTTCATCGCTCGCATAGGTAACTAGATTGAGAACAGAGAAACCCGGATCAATAACGGTTATAAACGCATGCACCATGAGGATCTATACTATCAAGGATCGTCGTGATACATTAAATAAACTGACCTTAATAAAATGTCATTCGATGAAAGCATATCACCAATTCGTTTTATCAAATTTATGGAATTACTTTGATAGTTTTAAAAACCATAGAGAAATCTCATGGTACGTTAAAAAAATCTTTCCTAATGAATTCGCAGAGCCTCCGCTCAGTTTTTTCGAGACGGGTATTAGGTATAGCTTCCTGTTACGTTGCGATTACGCAATTTTTACTATTGTAAAGTGTACTGACTCTGCTAAAAATCTATTATAACAGTACAGAATCATTGACCGCTGTATCTTATTGGATTTCGAATGAGAATCGTGGTTCATTTAACGTTTCTATATTATAATGATGATCTCCAATAAGAGCTCAATGAGATAATTGAATGAAATGAAATGAAAAAAAGTGTGATTGCTTTACTACTTTTTATCTTGAATGATTCAATGAATATTTTAAAGATTAAACAAGAACAAAAAATAATGTGTCATGAAGCAAAGTGCAAGATCTAGTCCGTTAGAAAAATTTTATTCATGGATTTTTGCAAAAACTAGTACATACGTGAGAACGTGCTTATAGCTAAGAATGTAAACAGTAATTAATTTAAATTATTCGCATACGTGATCATGATCATAACCATGACTGCTTAAACATTACGGTAGCTGCATCATTCGATTGTCAGGTTTCATTAATATTTTCATTTGACAGAGAATTAATTCATATACGGCTACTGAATACATAAACTATTGTGAATGTTACATCTTTCAAACGCTTGTAACTCTGATTTGCACGTACTTAAATGTCAGTTACCAATCAAACAACCGTAATGCACGAGCGATCAGAACCGCGATTGAATTCCACTGAAGGTAACAAGTAATTCCTCAGAACAAATTGGATAACGGAATAAATGCGGTAAGTTCATTCCCATCGTACATTCGCTCAAAGTCTCGAGAAGTTTTACTTTACCCGATCAAATGCTTTTTGTAAATTGAATTTATCGGTGACTATGCAGATTTCAAGGATTTATACCGATTCGTTCGTTAGTAACAATATCAGTATACGGAAGAGAGACTAAAAAATTTTGAAGAGTCATGATTGATTTACATATAAAATACCAATGGGTGCTCCGCCATTTTAAATATATAATTTTAATTTGAGAATTAATAAAACAGGCTATGTAAATCTAATGTATGTATATATATCTGATTTTACTAAATTTTGCAATAAAAATAAGTTTATCATTTAAATGCATAATGCCTCTTTTATACCTGACTTCGGGTATACAAGGGAGTTAAAAAATACAAATTAACATAATGATTCTTCTGCTCATAATATCTAAACAATATTAGTAATCATTACTATCTTATCATATTCATAACATAGATTTTCCATTAAAAACTTTTTGACATAGTGCTAAAAAATTAAATGGTTGCCTTTTATAGAAACATAGATGTACTGCATGACAGTTAATCTTGATTCTACGAGTAAACAAATTTGGTCCATATCAGATTTATATTTAAGTATTGGAAGGATCTATGACGCTGTACAGCTCCAGTACAGCTAAAGTCGTTCCACTGGAACTTCCCTGTACTTATTCTAGACCTCTTGTATACTTGCAAACCGTCATAGGAAGTCTAGCTCAAGAATAACGCAAATATGGCCCATGTTTAGATCGGGTGTAAAATACATCTACATAAGGTACAGGATACTATACCTGATTCCTAGAGTTTAGCTTGGCAAGACCTGTTCCATACCAAGTAGAAAATAATTGGTAAAAGCCTAGCTCAACTAGAACTTTCCTGAACATGATAATCGCCATCGGTCTCTGCAAAACTTAGAAGAATCAGTTCTTATGCTCAAGCTGAAGTTCAAAACTTATTCTAGATGTATTTTACACCACTGCCATATCAAACATTTTTACTTGGAGAGTGACTTCACATATGTGATCTTTTTCTGAAAACATATTTTCTAAGTATATAATCAATGGTTATAATTATATTAGTTTGAAGTTGATATAATTGCAAAGTTTCCGCCATATTTTTCTCAATAAGATAAAGATAGCGCATAGTCTCTTTTATATCATAATTTTTGTATTTCAGCATCATTAGGTTAATCATGCATCATTTAAAATGTTTAAAAACAATTTAATTTCTGGAAACAAATTCTACATTAAGTTGATATAAATTATGGAGGACATAGATGTATCTTGTAGAAACCGTTTTCATCTTCTTCTTCCTTATTCAAGATTATACCTCAGGTGAAATCAAGTAATAAAAGAAACAGTAGTTGAGTGGACGTAATACTTCTATAAGTGGCTACAGTAATAGAGGTATCGTATACGGAAGAAACATTCTTGTTCCTTGATCCCAGAAATTTTACAGAAATTGCTTTCTTGACTCAAGTTTGACGGGTCATATTCAATAATGACACAGTAGTTATCTTTAAGACATTTTGAAAATGATTTTTTCATATATGTGTAATCTGAATTTCTATCTGCATATTTTTCAAATCGAATAATCTTTATCTGTTAAACAAGCGTACAAAATGATAATTAAGTTTATGCAAATCAATTTGAAAAAAAAGAGTAAGATCCTTTTTGAATTCGCCCACACAAATTAAAACAAAAAGAATTCATATACGTTAATTTCGTAAATCACTACAAGTATGGTTGTATTTCATTCTATTGCACGATATGTAAGCAAGGACACGATGATAAACATATTACAGGTAGTAAATGTCGAAACGTACTCAATAAAAACAAATCTTGAGAATTGCAGCGTGTATCTCAACTTACGTCTTCTCGCTCTCTCTGAATGGGCATAATATGATAAATGCCTTGAATTGCCACGAATCTTCCCAATATTACTTTTTCGAGCACTTCTCTTCAGAGTTTAGATATTTGCAAGTCTACGTAACAAATCTTTAATAAAAATTTGAATAAACTATTTCTTTGTTTGCAATTGACGAGTGTATACGTTTCAATTACTATGAAATTCATCCACCAAAGGATTCTCTCATTTGATTTTACTAAGGTGTAAATGTTACCCTACAACGTCTACGTATTAAATTTGTTCAAAATTTTTGAACGAATTTACGCTCTCTGTTTCGAATAGACATCACATTACAGACAGCATTAGGCTTTTTAAGCAAATAAATATTGGCAATTATCTCTTTAATTTTTTAAATACTTATTTGCGAAAGAATCAAAATTACGTGTCAAAAATGAATTTTGAAAATTCACCTAAGTAATTTCGTTATTCAATTTTTTATAAAATTGTAATAAACTGTATATTTTCATGAGTCAAGTAAAAATAATAAAAATAACGAACATTATTGTGCTGCTAGTTTAAAAGAAATATATTTTAATCGGCCATCTGAGATTATTAGTAGAAGCTCCAAAATCAAAATAATGCTTTTCAAATAAGAATTAAATACAGCATTTATCTATACGTTTTATAACAAATGTTTAGCCAAGAGTAATATGTAATAATCTTTGCCTTATTATTTACAAAAAACCAATCATAAAAATAGCCATTTAAGTCACGCGTAAATTAATGTCTCTCATTTGCCGAAAAAAAACGACTTTCGAAATTAGACACCGTAACTAATTTCCACACTTAAACGACACGTTTGATCTTTAAACAGTAGTTATAGCATAAAACAAATGTCTCTGTGTTAAAGATCTCTGATTCGCATGTAGCAATGATATTTATCAATCTTCAAATCAATTTGTCCGATTTAAAGAAAATGAAGAGCTTTCACAATGATTCTTAACCTTCTTATGTAGAACAGCGATGAACCCATTTAACGATAAATATCATAATACTTAATATAAGCAGACGAAATATACATATAAGTATAACCATATATGTATATACTATAGGCATCGTCCTATATACAGGATTACTTGGACAGACTTTTACTTCCAAGTGCAGCATGTACTTATGTACATCGTAAGCTATGATGCATTCAGTGCAACAGTCATTTCCAAACGTCTTGAGCAACGAAACGAGTCTCTCCCCTCATTTATCGAGTTTTGTAAACCGCAATGCAATTGGAAAATTCTTTCGCATGCCGGCACACCGCTAATCAAGATAAATAAATGACCGTACGGATTGCGCTAAAACTTTCTTGCGCTTTTTCGAAAGCTACATTGACTTTGTCATATCCTGTCAGATTTTTTCGAGCGTATAAACGCGTCGAGTAAAAACTGCTCCCCGTTACATTTAGCTTTAAGTATAGCAATGTGGTGGATGACATACAACAAAAAATTGATTGAAAATAAATTTCCTAATGGCAGAATAATTTACATGGCAACTACAACAATAAACACGTACTAGTTAATAGTTGAATTGTCTTCTCTATTCTAATACATGTCACATCGCATGTTGACGTGTCATTGATAGTCACGGTGAATTTTACGTCAAAAATAATTGCACTTCCGGAAGAGAAAAATATCGAAATCGCGTGCTGCAGGAATGCGACTTCATTTCTTGTTATTGTTCTGTAGTAAAAAAAGACGTGCGGTTTTCTTGATTTCTTCATTCGGTTCAAGAGTGGCCTTAATGATGGTTCGCGTGTTGTCATTATAGTGAAAAGAAATTTTCCACATGACAACAAGAACTCTTGTATGATTTCACAAATCTGTAATATCTGAAACAATTGTTCTACAATCGAATATAATATGTTTATTTAATTGTTACAGAATTACTAATACTTTTTGTCATACACGAATTATTTGACATTTTTCAAGCGAACACACATACATACATCGTTATTTTTTTATGCGATTATCTAAGCACGTGTTTCGTATTATCGATATCATGTTTCGTCCGTACATTATTGGTTTTTTAAACGATTTCGTGATAAATTTTACATGAATCAATACGCTATCATCAAGTCCAACACGTTTACATTTTATTAGTTTCTCTCACGAAGTTATAAACGATTTTACGCTTTTAAGTTCATTCTAAAGTGGAAAGTTTATGTCTAAATATTGATACTCAATAGAGATAGAGAAGAATCTATCTTAAATTAATTAAATACGCTATCCCCAAATCCAACACGTTAAGGTCTTATTAGTTTCTCTCACGAACTAAGCGGCACGTTTATGTCTTAATATCGATGTTCAACAGATATAGAGAAAAATCTAATTTTAATTTAATTGGCATAATATCACATCAATTATTGCCGAATGTCATGTAATTTATGATCACATTCATCACCGTTATCGCTGTTGCTTAATTGACAGTAGGAAAAGATACAATTTTAAATTATCTTTTTAAAGCTTGTAAATATACCACTTATCATATTATTAAAATGCATTCCTTTTTTTTCAGATTGGACAATTTTCCACATGTTGAATTCAAAAATTACAACGGCGGACCAACTGGCATTTTAAAAACGTCTTTTGGAGCAAGCTAAATTGTCTTAAACGTACTTAAACCTATTCTATAATCAATAGTCTATTTAAATCCTTCCAAAAACTCGTCGTGACCGTGACACCAAATTAATTATGTTTTTCGACAATCGATAAGTGAACCATTAAAATATTTTGTAATGAAATGATGTTAGGCGAAGTGACGTAAACATAAATTAAGTACATCAGTAATTGTTTATACGATATAGTAACTTTGAAAAATTAAAATAAAACTACGGACTTTCTATTAATTAATAATCAATTTCAATAATTTGGTATTTTATATATTAAAGAAAAAGGTTGTAACTGTAGCGTTCGCAATCAAGTAATATAATTTAAAAGCTTTAACAAAATTAGGGTGGGTGGGTGGAATCTTCACGTGAAAAGATAATTCTAGTGGAACTTTTTGTGAAAATCAACATTAAATTAAACTTTTAAAATGAAGTTCATAACCTCCCTCTTCGGAGTGGAATCTCCTAAGAAAGTTGGCAGGCAGTACATGAAGGTGGGCAGGAACGCCCTTTTTGGCATCAAATCGCGGAAAGGTGGTGAAATTCGGCCAGAACAAATACCGAAGCCTCTCAGCATAATTATTAAAGAATGCGGCAAGCTGAAACACAGTAAGTACTATTCGGAAGTCTTTGCTTCTCTTATTTTTACCCTTGAGACATCAATGGCATAAGAAGCCCCACCAGCAAATTCATTGGTTGTCACAGATACTATCCAATGAACTTGAATGATGACATTGAGATCGATTGAAGTTTGAAATTATAACCTTTTACTAATATTACTCATTGGACAATCTAAGTTCGCTATTAAAATAAACGACACTGATTTTGAGCAAATTTTTTTTATTTATCTCAAAGACAGGCATTTCGAAATGCCTCGTAAGATAAATTCTGAAGAACTCAATATGATAGTATTTATGCTGAAATTTAAGCTAGGAGCACCTAAGCCTGGGTTTAAAAAGAAGAATCAACTTATTTATCTGATATATTTTAAGATGTAATTGATTGTTTCATTGAGCGCATGTTAAGGGTACTTGAAAGTACTTTCTAATCTCAAAATGACAAACTCTACAATCATGTAATAATAAATTCTCCTGCAATCGCAGCTCACGCAGATTTTTGTAAGCCGTACTATCACTTGCGTGATACTTTTATGCGGAATGATTGCAAAATGAAGGAACGAGACGCATACAATTTTTCGACATTAAAGATTCTCCTGCCAAAATTTTGTACACGTCTCAATCGCAATTATTCCTTGCGAAAGAGCCATTTCAGTAATTAGGAAACTCCGATAAATCAGTGTGAACTCGAATTTAATAAAGATAATGCATCAATTCTGTGTAATTTACGATTTTCGTATTTCTAAGTGCCAGATATCTATTTAAAATTCCCAGGTTCTTAAAGATAGAAGCAAAGAAATAATTAATTTACAACATTATCATTGACCTCTCATAATTACGTCATTTGTTTTTTTTTAAATACATGTCCTCCATTTCGCGAAATTCATATATTATAAAGTACAATGCACTCTTATGCAACGCCGCGCTTAGTTTTCTTTTTTGTATTCGATTATACTTCTCAAGAATATATATATATATATATATATATATGTGTGTATGTAGATTTCATAGATACAGTATCGGAGAAAACAAGTTTGGTTGCAGATGCGTCTTATGAATTCGCAATTGCAAAAAAAAAGATTCGCGGACTTAAACCTTTAGGCTCGAAACTGCTGAATATTTGCTAATATTATTATTGCTTCTACTTGCAGAACATGATCTCTTCTGTAAAACTCAACCCGAATTTTGAATAAAGGTGCATTTACAATCCCGCACGTGTACACACATACAAATACATCCCTTTTGTTCCAATTACGATTACGTAAGGCACTACCACATGTTCCACACGATTAAGCCTAATAAATACAATCTATAGAAAGTTCATGTTATCGTATAAAGAAAGAAACAAAATTAGTCTCTCACTTGATAAATTCTTGGTTTAGGCGTTTCTTCCAGCTTTGTCAAATATACAGTATATGAAATATAATTGTCTCCTATAATAATTTAGAACGCCAAATTATTTTCTGTCACACCCCGTAAATCCAGATATAGTCTAATCTAATCGAGTTATATATCTTGGTGGGCGCGCGGTTTAAAATTTGTGTATGGACCTATTTTCATATGCGGAATTACAATGAAGGGATATTTGTAGTATTTTACCAAATTTTTACTTCCATCAAAAGTGTTTTTGCTCAGATTATATAAGGATGAAAAAAAAAATCTACAAGTTTAAAAATAACGGTTATTGATCCCAGTAGAAACACTACTTCCGTATTTTTTTGGCAGATTTTATTATTAATTACATTTGCTCAAAAGAGTACTCAATCATGTACACGATCTTCATCACTATAGGTATACTTTTTGAGTAAACCTTCAGGCACTAATAAATCATCTATAAATTATGAATAGAGATTCTATATTGTTGCTGCCTACCAGGAAATAGCCATGACCATGTAAAATTAGAAGTTACGCAACTGGCAGATTAAGTTGTGTGCTAGTTCGACGCATCAACATACAAACATTTCTAAACGATTATTTCAAATAAATCTATAAAAAGTAATTCTTGCGCTCCCGGAACTAACAGTGATGCGTATCTGCAAAATAAATCATTCATTGGTAATTTACATCCTTAATATTTATTACCAAACGTTGACAAGAAAATTCCATCGAATGAAAATTAACACTAATTTCTTATATACGTATCATACGTATTTTTTTTTTATAAGTCCATGTTCAGAACTTTTTATTAATTATTGATTGTTAAATCATGACAGCACATAAAGCTTATTATTTCTTAAAAGTAAAAGGAATTTTATTCTATGAAATTGACAATGCAATATTAGCCTCTTTTCAATTATTTGTATTCATTGTATGATACAGAAGAATGAATTTTATAAATGCTAAACAAAAAAAACTCAATTACATAAGAGTGGAGTGCAATTTATTACATCCTCAGACCTAAGACGTTTGTAGAGTTTAAAAATAAATCGACTTGCTGACCTCCAGATGTTTCCGGTCCATAAAATATGCAATTTGTATGAATAAGAAAAAGTAAGTTGGAAATCATCAGATGTGAAATATAATTTTCCTCGGAAACGTTACAATAAAACAGACGCAGATTGATAATGACTATTTTTAATCACATCATATGAATTAGCGTATACCGGCATGCTGAAAATGAGCAATTAATCAATATTTTCTTCTTCGACCATTACCCTCGCTTATTTTTAATCATGTCTATTTACGGGCATTCGATGGATTTTACCACATTTTACAATAACTATATCGGGTCGGCTATTTTGAATGTAGCAATTTTAATTCCAAATTTGTGTTCCTTGAACCTAAAAACCCTTACATGTATATCGAGTATATAAAAAAAAACCTATAATTTTTTAAGACACCGTGTGCTTTAAAAATTATGATACAATAAGGTACGTGTACTAGTTTGAGTTAGCACACCCTTGAAGCTCTACTGCGCCCCTACCAGTCAAGTAGTTAAAACATTTATTTACTTAAACAGACTTCACGATCGTATCGCACAATCTGATAATGCCGCCTTTAAGAAATCGTAATCTCTCAAGTTCCTACTAAAAATATTCATGCGAATTCCAGTTTCTACAGATATTCACCTTTAAAAATTATTATAAAAAAGAAGATAAAATCATTATTATTTAAAATTGGATCAATGAAATCAATTTTACTTTAAACGATGTCTAGACTGGAATCTCTCGTGATGTCGTTGACTTCGAAACTAGAAAAACGCCGTTCTCTTTCGAATCTCATAGTAGGGATCTCACTAGAGAAGGCATGATTGTGCAGATACGCGCTGATTGTCGTACGTCAAAAAACGTTGTGTCCTGAAAAATAGAGTCTGCAGCGAAAGTGTGCTGTTTCAGAATCAGCGATGGGTCCAAGGATGGAATAAGTAGATTGCAATGCGTCCAGATCGACTGGGTAGGAGACAGTTGAAGGAAAGGAACAAGATTTCTTGCGTCCCCGTAATTTTACATTTGGTATTCGTGATCGGTGATTCGAATTCCGTTTGAAAGGCATAACAGTACTTCATTTGTTTTTCCTAAAGTAAAAAAAGCAGGTTCTGGTTCTTATGTTTTTGCAGCGATAATCAAGGATACTGCAAGATGGCACAGAGGTCACTACAGTGGTGTTACCAGAAATACATATATTCGGTCTACTAGGTCGATGTGTTCTTTTTGACAGATTGAAAAACAATGCAGTTCTTAGGAAATCATACAGGGCTTTCCAAAAGACCACGGAAATACATTCTACAAAGAAATTATACATATACATGAATACGTTGTAACAAAAATTTTACTCAAAGCCATTTGTGATTTCCTACAGATTTCATTGCTTTATATCTCTAAAAAAAATACATTGAATTCGTGAACTGACTATACCTGTTTGGAATCTTATATGAATTATGTAAAATGATTCAACAGTGATAAATTCCGTAACTAAAAATATCCACTCGGTCAGTAAATATGAGACTAGCTGTTTTAATCGTGGCGTGCAAGCTATTTATACCTTCTGAAATGAAGTTTATGAATAGAAATTGGATTTGGAAAACTATGCTATATGTTAAAAACACAACACTAATTGACAATGGATAAAAGGTTAGGCAATTTTAATCAATCGAAAACCATTATTCGCTTGGCAAACAAGAGCATTCAAATGCATATGGCGTATAAAAATTTATCATAATCATGACTAAATGAGTTACTGCCAATTTTTTAGTTGAAAAGAGAACAATCGTACCAGAGTATGTCAATATGCGAGACTTGAATAAAAGTAAATAGAATACATTGGTTTTCCGGTACAATTAGGATGATGCCATCCATGAAGTCTCCATCGTACGTATCAGCAATATAATAGCTTATACTAATATGGTATTAAAGTATTCAAGACCCGACCGAATAATTCGTACTTACCTCTGGTAATGTCTAAAAGTTCTGAATCTCTTATTGGACAACGAAATCATTTTTTTCTAGCCTTGAATTATATGAAAAGTTGTTTCTGCGTAATATAGTATTCGTTAAAAAATTCTGAAATTATTACCTGTGCAATATCATGACTTTTACTGTCATATAAAATTTTCATTTTATACTATACGAACTATAGAATATATGAAGTTGCGTAACAGATATTAAAGATATCGGATATAAAATTGAGAAATATATCGGATTAATAATATCTGAATAATCATCGAAGAATTCAATGGTTATAAAAATTTTTATCTGCAAAAATTCTATACAGTACAATGACTTTCAGGTAATGACAAGACATAGCAATAACTAAAACAAATGTTTAATACGTATTTCATGGTTGCTATAGTAACATAAAAAAATGGACTATTTTATAAAAAAAAATAGAAATTTCAAGAATATTCAAACAGAATATTAATATACATTTTTTTTAATAGGTAGTTGATTGTCATTATTTTCATCTTTTTAGATAATCATATGTTTGACTGTTGTGATTGTTCTAATTTAGATCAACATTATGTTTACTACCGCAAACTTATATTACTTTGACTTTAATAAATTTTAAGAGCAAATATATATGTGGTAATGTTTGCATAAAAATGTAGGCAAGTAAATATGAAATTGCACATACGTAATACCGTTATGTACAAAAATTAATATCATACTTTACAGAAGCGGCCGTAATCAGAATTTATGGTAGGATATTTCCTGTAATCTAACAAGTTTTATTGCCAAAAAAATGTTTTCGTAATCAGCGACGCTATTATTCAGATTTACATATCGCGCAAGAAAACTACTCAAAGTATTTTTCTACTAAATTTTATTACGACAATCGGCCTTTCTTGGAGGGGATCGGGGGGATAGACGGACAGTTGTTGCTGTGAAATAAATGGTCTTGCAAAATAAGAGCGATACACAGTGCAACAGGAAAACGCAAATTGCAAGTGTTACTGATCATAGATCATAATCTTTTGTTACAGTTGTTTCATTCGTATGATTACTGTGCCATGCACGTACATAGATAAATTTGAAATTTCGCGAGGATTCTAAAATATTTTTCAAAATAGAACCAGAAAACATTCGTTTTACAAGAAGGTTTGAAAAATTAGACAACTCTTAAAAAATATCATTTTGTATAACACAACAACGAACAATAACATCGTCTCTCCATAATTTCAAGAATTGACCGCTACTGGAGTATTTCTAAAATTTCACGTGTAACATAGTAGTTTAAAAAGATTCGTATCCTATAGCCATAACAAAACGTAATATAAAACCGGTTAACTTTCGTCCGTAAAATAACGGGTATTACGAGTGAGGATAAAAACCCCATAGTAAAATGAACTATATCTGTTCAAGGAGTAGAATTAGAGTTTTTGAATGGTCATCGATGATTTGGCCTCAAGGTGCGTGCGAAAACATATTCTGTCAAATTGGCCTCGAGGGTGACGGGTGTACGCGTGATACAGGTTGTTACAAAATCTTACCGGGACATACTTTTTTTTCAGCGCATTGCAAAGCAACCTATTATTGATGTAGTGGGACCGACCGACCGGCTTTGCGCAAACGTATGCGAGACTGCGAGTATTTACGAGCACGCACACATTTATGAAATCACTTTCACTCTCTGCATTCCCAATGATGCTGGAGGAACCTTAATTGAACGGAACACTGATCGGACACCATGCGATCGTGTCGCCAGTAGCATTATTGAATTAAAGAAAGTTTCACCTTGTCGTTCACAATTGGACAGACTGACATTAGACAAAAATTTGTTTGATGGATTAGAAGATACTCATATCCTTATGACCATTGCATGTAGACATGCAAACGTATTAAGACCATGATATAAAAAAAACATTCTTTTTTCATCTCTGGATAATTTGGCCTTTTCAATCACACTCACCATTCAATTAAATTGTAGCAAGGCTCACTTTAACGCTTTATCGGACGTTATGATACAAATAGACGAATTAGGATCGTATAGCCGTAGAATAGTTATGAGAAATTAATGTAATTATTATTTTCTCGCTTGAAACATTTATATACACAACGATAAAAATTTTGCTGAGGTATCCTCATACTTTTAATACAGTCCTAGAGTTAGTAATTACTAATTACATACGAAAGGCCATTCATTTTGATCTAGGGAAAGTTGCAAATTTGTAAGATACAGCAAGGTCCCGAGTCGATAAGTCTGCAAAAGTCAAGATAAATATTCAGACATTTTATTCTGCAATAACTGGACTGTGCATAATTATCAAGGTTAAGGGATTTCAAATTAGGTTAATCAAATTTTACCATTAATTATTTTACAATATAACAGTCATCGTTTGTGCATAAATTATTACAGATATTAATAAAGTCTACAATATTTATAAAAATTCGTAAAGTATGCACGTATGCTAGACAGTTTTATATTACTAAACACGCAATAAAATCGTACGTAATGTAAGAAAATGTTACTATTATCGATAACAAATATTTTCCTTATATTAAAATTAAATTTTTTGAGCAACTTTGCTCACGTATTTATTACAATTATAATCATTCTCCATAGTGCAGTTAGCTATTTTTCATAATAATTATTAAACAGATTGCATCTAAAAAAAATAGATTTTTACAGAAAGTCCAAATCAAAATATCTTCAAACGTATGATCAATGAGAACCTATTACGATTACATGCATAAATGTTGAATAAGGAACAAGAATAATGTCTTCATAAACGATTTCATATATTTAACTACATTTTTTATATATATCAGAAATCTCCTTCGTGCCATAAGAAAATATAGATTAATTCGGCCCTGGTTATACGGCGTGTTTTAAAGTTCGTTCACGCGGACTATGGAATAATATTCTTAAGATGAAAATAGCCCACAAGTTAGGGGCCAAAAATGTTATCTGACAATTAATTTTTGTGATATGAATGTTGAATCAGTCACGTATTAGCAGCTAGGACAAGATGCTACACTCGTTCTGGGTGCAGGGATAAGTCTGGCCGAGTTGCGGCTGAGTGCAGTCCATGTTTAGCTATAACCACACTTTTTAATGAATAACTGAACATAAGCCGCGCATCACCTGTACTTATTACTGGATTCCGTAATAACGTAGAAAGTTGTTCGGGTGATGTGCTAAAAATGTTTTTTCCATTCACACCTCGGCTGTACCGGCCACACTTCGGCCTCATTTGACCCGTACACAATCGCACCGGCCAGAACTTATCCTTCGATCCAGATCAAGCCCAGCGTCTTGCCCTAGATGCTAACATGTGTTTAATTCAACATTTATATCTTTAGATATTTATATCTCAAAAATTATTTATCGGATAAAATTGTTGTCTCCCAACTTATATGTTATTTTTTACCGAAGATCATTATTCTATAATTCATGTGCGCGAATTTTGAAACACCCTATATGGTTAGTAGAAAATGCGAGCTACAAGGTCACGTAGAATATTTTTTAAATATACCAAAGCTTCTCCATATAGTATAGCCAGAGTTATTGGAGGTTAGTTCTGGTAGAGGTACATAGGTGTATAAGTAGTTTATAAGTAGCGTGAATTGTAAAGAGAGAGTTTCAAAGGTACTCGGTTACCGTATATATTATATATTATCTATGTTTGCTCTCTAACTTGAAAGCAGCTTGGTAATATGGGAGCTAACCAATTTCATGATATTACCTGGCGTAACAACATTTCTGTTGAATTACACCTCTGTAATTGGTATAATATGTTTGATGGGAATGAAATGGTGGAAACTAATAATGGAATTGAAGAAGACAGACGAATTATTCTAATTAACGAACCATGTAGATCCTGCTTGCTACGAGGAGCAGTGGTCCTTGGCAAATTTTGGATTCGATAATTAATATATCCTATAGGTATTGATGATTTTTAATAATTCGAATACCGACAAAAGTAGCCTTGCAGTTACTTTTACTTTCCACCAACACTTTCAAGCAGAGCGAGCACGCACGGAGTTAAGTAATCTCACAAAGCCGCTTCGTTGAAAATACCACTCAACGAGCCATGCAAATAAAAATCCTGACAAGATCCTAGAGATGTGTAGTCGAATCGCGATATCGGCCTCCAACTTTTAAAGATAGAATAATGTGGAAACGTAATCAGATTTTCAAAGTCTACCTCGTGTTCATTTAGTTTGCAAACACATATCTTACCTGATTAACCCTCTAAAATTTTTGTTAGATGTTTCATTTTTCACGCACGACTGAAATCATTCTTTTTTATCCGTATTATTTCGTTATTAGTTGGAAATGAATTTGAGCGGTAAAACGAATTAATTATGTTAGCTACATGTATAAGCAACAATAATTCCCGGTGCAAAATAATCTCTTTGGGTTGGTTTTCAATTTATTGTACGAATAATATAGGATCGTTATAGGCCCCACGCTAATAATAGTATTACGAAAACCGACGCCATTCGTAAAGGATGGCGCTTCTTCGTGAGGACATTTTCAAGATACGGATGTGAATTTTCTATATGTTATTGGCAGGTGCTTAAGGGCGTAGGACTATCACAAAAATCCAACTAACCGATCTGAAATTTTCATTTGTTCTTGGCTCATACATAATTTTCGTACGCGCGAAAGTTTTAAGGTTAGTTTCCCTGTTCCTCAGATATACCTATTGAAAATAACTTGTATTGTACAATACATATATACATGTCGTTTTAATTTGACGTTATCTACTTTAGCTTCTGAACGGTAATAATTCATGCAAATTTTTACAAGACGATTATTTCCCATTAAAAATTGCTATCATAGTTTTTTAATGGAAGATTGAATATATTTTTTAAACCTTCTACAACAATATTTAAACAATGTATCTACTATTCGGCTTGGCTCAAGGATGATTGTTTACTCAAAAAATTAAAAAAAATAAAATCATAACCTACTTAATGGTTATGCGTGAAAAATTACAAAATTATTTACCATCTAGCTTATGAGATACATGAAATGAAAGTAAGTAGTCAAAATTGCATAAGATGTAGGTACTTCGTATGTTAAAAAAACTTTATTTTTTTGAAATGTCTCAGCTTCTGGCAAAAGCAGGTGAAATTTCTAGGACACTCTTTATTTACTTAAGACATTACCATAATGATTTTTGAACAAAAAATATTGGAATTTTACAAAGCTTTTTTTACTGCATTGATTAAACAATATGTGGCATGAATGTTTTGTAAACGATAAATCTCTATCTTTTTCTTGTCTCAAAGACAATGCGTCAAAAACAGTTTTGTAATAGTAGATGTACAGGGTATTCACAAAAATGAAAATACTATCATTACGATGCTACACTAACCACTTCAAATAGGTATATCACATTGATCGAATTCAAGGGTTAATCATATAATGATATGAATTTTAAATTTTGTTTTTACTTCTTTTGCATCCTCAAATAGGGAGCTATGTGACCGTGGAAAATTTGGTTGTTGAGATTTTCATTTCACCATGTTCAGAATGTGCCAAAACATCGAGAAAACACAATTGGAGAGAATGTCCGGATGTATGTGCGTGTATGTGTGTGTAATGGCCTCTCAAAATTCAAACGTGTATAAGTCGAAAATGGTTTACCTACAGCCCCCAAACTTTGCAGGCATGTGCAGCTCTACAATACCTTCATTGACTATAATTTTCGTCATGATTCAAACTGCGGCTTGAAGTTTTTGTCGTTTTCAAATTCCCCAAAAAAGGACGTTATCACTCTAGCGATCGCAAATTTTGTGATAATCGTCTAAATAGTTCTTGACAAAGAGATTTGTATACGAGGTTCGTTGATATTGCATTTGGGCCGAATCCATGGAGAAGTTTTGATTTTATGATATTTTGAATTTTTCGAAAAGTTAAATTTATCAATATAACTTACGCCAACTTTGACCGATTGAGCTCCAATTTTCCAAAAGTATAAAACATCAATTAGCCGTGAAATGCCTCAAATTTGGCGGAGATTGGCAAAACGGATCTGATTATACATATATTCAAGTTTTTGAATTTCAGGCGATTCAAAAATATTAGGCCCCAAGAGATCATGCAAGATATTTATCCGTACATGCGTTCTCTACAGTATCAAGCACCCCAAGTTGTGAGAGGCCTGGGGATTCACGTTAAACAACCCGCAAGTTGAATCTTGCGATTTGTTTCCTCCGACTCTTAAGTAGTGTACGAAGTCCCTATATGAGGAAGCCAAGAATTTAAGTTTTGCAATTTGCTTCCTCTGAATCATCGGTAGTAGATGAAGATTCCTCTATGAGGAATCCAAAGATTAAAAAAAAAATGAAAATGCTTCCTCATATAGGGACTTTGTACACTACTCACGATTCGGAGTAAGCAAATTGCAAGTTTCAACTTGCTGCTTGTTTCATTTGTTGACACTCAAATTTACTTCTACAACCTGAATGCATAATTTTTACCATTTTGACAATAGAGAGGCTGTTCGTACACTTCCTAGCTACGCACTTCGAGTTTTTTGTTCTCTCTCGCGCTAATATAATAATTACAACTATGTAGACTTACGATCAGCCCGAGAATGTAATGGACCAAATGCAAGTATTAAGTTAATCGTATTTTACCTATTTTGAATTCCCATAAATGCCACTGTGTATACTATATGCTCGTATCAATATTGTGACTTGCAATAAGTATTATTAGATTTGATATCACGTATTAAAATGGAGATTTTAACAAAATTGAATAAATAAAAAGGATATTTTAATAATAGATGAGTAAATCACTATAATGACTTTTGACTCTTCGCGATGGTAATACTTTTTGGCATAGACATCCCGCCGAGAATATCCCGGACTTAGACCACAGAGTTAATTATTTTGTGCATGTCTTGTGTTTGCATATTGTTGCAAGTATCCACACTGGTATACCAACAAATTTTAAGTTTAAATAAAGTAATATATATCTTAATAGGTTACAAAACTCAGAAATCTAATACAAAAAATATTCATAAACTCAACCAGTTTTAGCAAATTGAGAAACTCAGGAAACAGGAAAATTCAATCCAAACACGTCCTTGTTAGCATAAATTTCGAAAGAACGTCTTAATGAGGACTTCGAGACGTTATTTGATCTGAAATCGAAGTCATCCTTGAAACGGACCGTTTGACAGATGTGCTAGCAGGCTAGGCTAACAGGATCAATGAATCTGTGAAATCACGATAAAAAATTAATGATCCAAGTGGTCAAAGTCGAAAAACCTAAATGAAATAACAATCATACAGTAGAAAATAAATATAAATCGAACGTTGCACTTGCCTATAACACAAGGATGATTCAAAATAGTAATGCATACTCTTGCTGTAATATACATACCCAATACTGCCATATACCTTTTTTTTCTTTTATTTTTGTAACCGCCTAGTTTGAATCGCTTCCTTGTCTTTAAAGTTGAAGATATATTTTCAATAATCACATAACTCGTGGCGCTAATGTAATTTCTTTTTTATCGTAAATAAAAAGCTAATTAAATCGTAATATATGTGTTACTATTATCACCATTCCAGAAACAAGGTTCTTCCCGTATTGACTCGTGGATGGAAAAATTTCTGGTATTTCCTTCACGTATTTTTTTCAAAACCAGCTTCCAACAAAGATGTAAAGCGTCAAGGGCAGTCCAGGTCGTTAATCGTAGTTGACCATGCGAGTATAAACTGTAATATAAGTCAAGTCACCTTGGTAGAATTTTATCACACACTGAAGAAAGGGATTTTCTTTGGGTTCAAACGTTGATCTCTAGAACATGCCGAAGAGAATTATAATCGAATATCGTATTTGACATGATTTAGCCCTGAAATAAAATTTCTCTGCTAAAAATTTCATATCAGTTTCAACTACGAGAAATTTATTGCTTTACGATCCAGATATAAATATATTATTTGGTAACCGTGAAAGTTTCTTTTCCCTGTGATATTAATCTAACGGGTTGGTCTTCTGGTTACAAAATATACTATACAGATTGCGCACATCATACTAAATTTTACAATTTTCACATCTGATGCAATTGTTATATCATATCCTTGTATCACAAATTTATGAGTATCATATTAACAATAATATTTTCAGAAAGGTATATATATATCGAACGAAACATCTGTAATCTCAATTATGAGTTACTATTAAAATTTTGCGATCTTCTTGCAAATCATCCAGGAACACAGAAGTAAAGTACCTAGTCTTAAAAATGAGTCAGGGAAGATTTCAATTACGCAATCATGTTACTATATGTATAAGGTGTAATGATATGTGGTGCTGCAGTAAGAATATCTACTAGGATCCTCTATAAAGAAATATCTATTGAATTACCATAATATGGAATCGCTATACGTTTTATATCCGTATAAAACACCTTGGTTTTGTAACGACCATAGATTTCTTATGGACTATAATCGTTCCAGACATTAACATGTGTTTCTTTACGAAAATAGATATATGTTATGGGGAATCATTGGAAGTAAATTAAGCAAACGCGTAGTTTCATTTGATAAGTGTGACATCGTTACAAACTGCACTGAACTTTCACGACGATTCTCGGGATGCGTCCGAAGGACATCTGAAAAAGGAGAGGATACTTTAAGAAAAGAAATACTTATCTCTCTTACAATCGGGGTCCCCTCTAAACGATTCTAAAAATACGTTAAGCCGGGTTTCCCTACGTTATGAAACTTTCGTACATACATTGAAAATTGTCCGTCAATTTTGAGGTTAATGTTTTAATGGCAAAATGTTGGAAATAATCTAATTCAGGCGACTAATATGTTCTGATATTGTGGAGGGAGAATAAAAGGAAATTATACAATCAGAATAAACGATTCAACTAGTGACACAATCTTATATCTTAGGCATCTGACCGTGTCAACTCTCTGTTTCTTCCTAGCCTAGAGGGATTAATGAATATTAAATAGCAATAAATACCTTCTTTTATAATATTCATCTCAGTAGTCGGAATTATCATTGAGGTCAGTATCACATATTCAAACTTCCTATACATTCGAAACACTAACCAGTCAAATGTGTTTTGCACGATGACGACCTTGCGGCTTTGCACAACAGGATATTGGTACCTAAATGGCAGGGCATTAAATACCTATACAAGAAACTCGAATCCGACTTAAAGCTACGCCGTTCAACATCGTTTCCTTATGACGCGCTTTTACAAACGGTCGGTAAAAGAACTATACCACATGTATCCCCGTTAACGCTGTTTCGTTTAGTTCTCTAAATTCTGAAAACATATCCTTAACCCGTTAACCGGGATCTTACTGTATTAATATATTTACCGAATTGTAAAAAATTGCACCCTTGTAAAAATAAAAGTGTCTAACGTAACGACTCCATTAGGACGAATTGATACATGTCATGACAGGGAGATTGAAAACTGGTTAAAACATATCGAAGAACGCCAGATATCGGAAGAAATAACAAATCGGTTTCTTGCATCCTGCAAATACTATAATTATACTTTATGTCACTTAATTTATCACACTATTTATATTTAGACAATTTCACGTTATACTTGGCGATTATTACAACTTCTTCTCATCGATATCCCTGAAAATAAACTTTCCTTTTATTAATACTTAGAATCAGTCAAGGATCAGCCATGGACATTGCTTTCTAGGCTTTTAAGTTTAGGTTTACTTTCCTCTCTTTAAAGTCTATGAATCATGTACCCGAACGTAGGCTTAATTGGGTAACTCAAAGTCGAAATAGTCAACGTAACCTCGCATGATGAGGTTTCATTTAAGATTGCCTATATGCCTCTGCGAGGTTTTGGTACTGAATTTAAGATTTTTCAGGTGTCAATAACAAAGATAGTCCTTGAATGAAACGTGGTGCTATTTAATATCAAGGAATTTAAATAAAGATTATCCTTGGTATTATATAATTAACGTCAAATATTTGCACATTTATACATAGTAAGACAAACTTAGGGGAAAAAGATTTAGGGTTATTTTCAACAAAAAATTAATAGTTATTTTTATCTGAAATTTGTTCACAAAATCATTAAATCTTTTATTATAGCTAATTCCATTCTATTATTCATGTGGAAATTTCCCATCCACTACCTGAATATCGATGATCAAACGAGTTCACTAAAATAATTTATTCTTGCTAGGATTGAAACTGCATTTAATGTTATGTTAATGCATTAAATGCTCATGTAATATCTATTCTTTCTATTACTCGTATGACGTAGTTTCTGTTATTCCAATTTTTTTTTTTTTTTAATAAAGAAATGTATATCAGTAAACAGATATACGTAAGTAAAGTTAATATCTTATTACCTAGTACTTTTTTCTCGTCCTTTTTATACAGATTTTCTAGATCGAAAACAGAAACTTCTTCTTACATGTTTGCGTGGCCTTCCTCATGTAATATTTTCTAATGATAGATTATTAATGTGGCATAATCATATCGGATTGCGGAAAATGCATGCGATATTAAATGAAAATATCTGTATTTCGGTCATGAAGATTATAAAAAATATGAATTTAACCATGATGTACGAAATTGGATAGTTTTGACAAATTTTAATCTAAATTTAATTATTTTGAAGTAGGAATATTAAAACTTGACCTCGTACCCTTATAACATATTCCAACAATACAATTTTTTAAAAGTAGAAATCACTCTACCTAACCTAACTCATAATTTAATTTTAATTTTCAGGTAGGATTGCTGTCATTCTTTTTGGTCTGCTGGCTTTGACAATCGGTATAATCCTGTGCACCATACCATGGGTTGATTACGTTATTTTAAGGGTAAGCTATAGGATGTAAATTTCAAAACAGATAAAATAATATTTAAATTCGCGCATTAAGAATATTCGACTTTTACAATTATCATAATAAATAACAAGCTAGCTCTTAATTAACGAGACATGGATTTAGATCTCCTTCGAAATTATGTAATCTTACTGATAATAATAAGTTAACGATATTATATATTAGGAATAATTTTGCACTAATATTCTTTTTTTTTTTGGCCATAGCAATTAAGGCTGTGGAATGGATCGCTATCTTTCCAGTATTGGCAAAAACCGGGTGTCGTGCGACTGACCAAAGTCTACATTTTCAATGTGACTAACAGTGAGAATTTCTTAAATTTCAACGAGAAACCGAAACTTCAGGAGATTGGACCATTTGTTTATAAGTAAGTAAATAATGATAATAATTTCATTAGAAATATTCAGAATCTTTAGTACTTATTAATTCATTATAAAATCAAATTATTCGACTCGACAGTAACATATTATCTCAGCTACGTCATGTATGTCATAATAATCAGATAATTATGAATAGAAACTCTATACTAGGCGATAAATTTACTCAAACAATTTCAAGTTATATCACACGTACATGAATAATCTTTTTGTTTTCCTTATACTTTTGCTACTTCAAAGTCTCACGAGGACAATCATTACTGAGTAAAATTTCCGTATAAAAGTCATCATAATTTCAACAGACATTTTCATACAATACAATTCATTCAATACAATAAAGAACAAATAAATTCTTTATGATCTTTATTGATATCTTCTTACGATGTATCTAAGGATTTCTATCTGCATTTCTTCTGTCTGCAATTATTTGAAACTCATGCACTAACGGCGATGTAGGTCAATTTCTATATTATTCAATATTTTTAATACCACACTAAAGCATAATTGCAAATTTCGAATAAACATCTATGCTAAGAGGAGTGACCTCGTAGTATTAGAGATTTCTTATTTACTAATGCTCTCGTGTATAAATAATGAATTCCTCTGGCTGATGTCATCTTTTGAGATTATCCTAAACCCATGAAGCACGCTGATCATGTTCATAACTATCCACAGCTATTAAAAAAAATAATATATGTAACAACCTGTATGATCGATTTGTATCGCGTGTTAGATAGACTTCTAAACATATGTTATCTGTACACTAAATAATAAAATTACACGTTCTATGGTTTAGAAACATAGATATTACGTGTAGATTTTGTTATTCGTACACGCTGCGACCTTCGAAACATTTTATCGTAAATCAAATAATTGAATTTCAAAAGATAATACCTCGGTGATAGTATAACCAAAATATTATGGATCAAATTGCATACATCTTTGTCTCATATTAAAAGTAGTATGCTGAAAAAAAGAGTAATATATTTTCGGATGAATCACTCGTATTTTCATATTGAAACTGTGCCATGAATCTGTATAGAATTCGTTTTTGTGAGTAATTTGCACTTTAGTTGGTCCACCTGTTCCATATGTTTTTTTTAACAGTTCGCAAGCAATCGCAATCCCTGGCAAATCACACGCGCTGTTCCGTAAAGTAACGTTAAAATATGTTAAAATTGAAAAATGAAATATATATTTAATGAAAAATTATTAGGAACAAATATTTTATACAATGAAACGTGTCCCTTGCTTATAGCCTTCATTGTTTTTGAGCTGTCAAAATAACACATACGACTCGTGGACTGACTGTATGAATTAGTTAACTTTGTAATACCTGTAATGGGTATCGCGTAAAATGCAAAACTCATTAATGCTTTTTCTTTAATGCACCATTCGTGTATACAAGTACCGTTATCGTCTATTATGGTTGCAGCTACATACACTTATAAGAAATAACGTATGATATAGGTATCTATGGTTTATAGGTCAATTTCCACGTGGAAGTGACAAGCCTCAATAACTTTTAACGTAGCTTGTTATACTATACATATATGCACAAGTTACGGCTTGCACACCATAGAAGATGTAGGTCAGGTTCAAGAAGAGTTCAATGTCCAGTTATACATAGTATCCATTATCTCTTCGAATGAAAGTTGCAATGAATATATTGGAAATTTCGTAAAATGCTCATTATATGAATTTCACTGTAAGTCTTTAATAAAATTTTCCATCTAATCAAAGTAGGTTTATATTTATAGTAATATCATTTTTGAATTGAACAAGCAAAAAAGGAAGAAACTATCGTCTGCATATATATTTTTAATGCATTAAAAACTAGTATATTTTTTGCAACTCTTCGATTGGAAATACTGCTACTATACAAATGTATGATTTAAGCCAAATCGCGAATTCTTTTGGACGTTCTTGGGTGAATACTGGTAAGAAAGTAGTGCCTGTCTGACGGATTAGAATAACAGGAAAGTTTGCAAAATGCAAAATTTCACGTTTACTAGTGAAGGACGTATTGCGTCCTTGGTGTTTTGATGTGACTTACTGGAATCGTTAATGCCAAGGTGAACTATGTCTTGTAAGATATACGTTGACAGTTTGAATGAATTAAAAAATCAGGTGCTAATATAAGACAGCCATGTGGCGTTCCATAAAATTAATAGTGAAATTTTTATAAAATTGTAGAATGTGGAATGCAAAATTGAACAGCAAGAAAAAAGAGATAAAGTGTCTAAAAAAATGGAATTAATTTTTTTCTCATAATAAAGTACTAAACATGCATTTCCATTATTATGTGTCGAATACTTGAAATACATATGTATATTTATGCTCCAAGGAGAGAATTAGGTGCTAAAAATTTCTGTAAAAATCATGACAAAAATTACCGTGAGAATAGTAACCTCGAGGCATTTTATCATATTGATATTTTTTTTATATGAACATAGAACATCTTTCGTTTGGCACAAGTGAATTTTCCAATCAGCTTGGTACAAAGCACAGCAACTATATTTTAAAATATATCTTTAACATTTAATTTTGTCATAAAATTTGTAGACTTTTTAAAATTGAATGTCATCTACAAAGTATTTCACTGTAATTACATTATTATTTCAAATATAGATTTATAGTGTAGACTAAAATTGTTTATTGTCCCATGATTACTGTTTCAGTAATTTTAGCATAAAATTCTCGTCGTGTATGAGCAATAATAACCGAGATAAAAAATATTACAAAAATCAATTTCCAAAATCTGTAGAATTTAATACCACTTTTGACTCTAAGCATCTATCGCGTCTACTATTATAAAATAATTTTTGTCATTTTATGTGCTATCATAAATAAAAAATTTGCTATTGACTATATCGAGTTTAGCAGCAATGATCTTATAATCATGCTTGGCAGTTACAAAGAGTTTTCACATACGTCGTTCTGTATAAAAGTGAAACTTATGAACAAAGATTGAAAAAGACCATAATTTTGGCAAGCAATCTACACTAATAAGATTCCACAAGGCAGATAATTCGGTGTATTCAATAAATAAAAAAATTCTAAAAATAAATATTTCAGTGAATAATGTGGTAGCAATAGATTTGATTAGTTAAACATACATATGAATAATGCTAATACATTGGATAAAATTTTTATTTAGACTTTATCATGTTATCAGTTATGATATTAAATAAGATATAAATGCCGGATTATGAAAAGCATATGTCGACCGGATTTACCAGTTAGATGAGAAACCAAGTTTAGTTCTGTGAAAGTATATTACAGTTACAAGAGCAAAGTTTATCCAGGGATAAATATTGCTGATATAAACCGTGATTTAAGTTTTGACATTACACGTAACACTTGAAAGATTCAGAATTGCGTGTAATATAATTTTTAAGTCTAAAAATCTCTGTAGAAATTAGCCAAAATTATTTGAAGAAACCGTCTTTATGATATCCTAGATTCCATATTATTGTCTTACAATAGAAAAATAAAAATATCACTATAAAAATGAAAATATTATAAGACTTCTCAGTCCGCCGTCACTATTTTACAAACTCTTCAGTTCACGAAATTCTGTCATCTAATATCCATTTAAACTAGACCACGGCCACTCCTGGTTACAACTAATCCTATCGTAAAGGCCCATGCATCACGTTCGTTTCATAATACGTCTTCATCGTGACATATATTCTTCGAAAAAAATACCTACTTATTCCAGTAAGAACATTTGCAAAAATTATATAAAGCTATCATACCCAGTATGACGAGTTCGGCAAAAAGAAACGTATGAGACGACCATATTGACATAACTCCTGAGAATTCCACAAGAAAGTAGGTCTAGTGACATAAACATGCGGAAACGGGATTCTTAAACTTTTTTTTTTTCCATAAAACTAGTCAGACGTTGAAAATGAAATTTCGTGAATAATTTAGTTAAAGTAAAGAAGCATTCTTTTATTCGGTCATTTTTAATGAAAGTGTGTCTTTATATCAAGAGCATGTTATTCGGCTATCCTCTTTCTTTGTAATAAATATATACTTCAGATTTAAAGGAAATTTACCCGGTATAACAGAATCCATTTTTAAGGAGTGGCTCGCGAAGTATGCTGGCTTAAAACACTGTCTTTTATAACCACACATATGTAGGCATATATGTAGAATAATCAGTATATAAATATTCGCTTTCTACTGGAACTTGCTGCCGGCTCGTGTACATTCTTTAAGGTGCATGTGCATGTTACGCGACCTGCATCTCCTTGGCTCAAGTACTATTACATTCCCGTATGTAATTGCATAATGAGATAAAATCTCCGAAGTGCGGTAATACAACGAGAAGAGAGAATGGTCCATTCCCGTTTGTCAGTCGAGAAGTTTTCTTCGAAAGTTTCAGACAGGAGAAACGCAGGAAGGTTGAAATTGCTATACGGAGAAATGGATCGCCGTAGCGGCACAAGGCTATCGAAAAGTAGCCACTGTTCATAGAAATTGGGAAATTTGGCCTATAGGCTCCACTGACGTAACGTGTAATGCTTATTTAGTAAATAATGGGTTAATACATCCTGGGGTAATGTATATATCCTTCCTAATTTTTACGCAATATGAACAAACATTGCGATACATTTAATAATCACCAATATATCTTCTTTCGGACGACCTACATTTCGATACTACTTTTTAGGAATGAGCCACGTGGAATGAAAAAGTTATTATATAAGATTTAGAACCAATTAATTAATCATAAGTGTTAATTAACAATAAAACATTTCATTGAAGGATGTCAAATATATTACATTCAATTTCTCTCCGAGCTCGTGTATTATATCTCCTACAAATTCGTAATTTTTAATATATATGTATACGATTGTCACTACTTAAAATTACTTTAAAGACGAAAAGAGTAAATAATTCTATATTAAAAATATGAAAAACACTGAAAGTGGTCTTATTGTAAAGCAATAGTTGTTAACGAATAACAATAAAGAAACAATATCGTCAATTTCGACTGGGTGTTAATAGAAGATTAGAATTACTCAAGCCATAGAACTGAGCAACGTGCCAGTGTAGAATATTTGAGAAAGTAACAAAAGAATTCACTTCGTTCGTTAACAGTTACTCGTTTTTAAGTTGTGGTCAATGATTCCCATTGAAATTGCTACTAACCACCAAGAAACCATAAGCAACCGTCATATAAACGTTTTACAGTACATAATGACTGACATCCATAAAGTACGTAAAGATACGTGAACACGCGCAAAATTGTATTTTTCTTTCAGTATCCAACACGGTGGCCGTAAAATGTAGAGACGAAGAACGAGCATTTTCTCGAGTTCATGCTTCGTCTGTTCCAGTGCTCTGAATTGGCAAGAAAAAAGAAAGGCAAAAAAATTAGAAGCGAACAATCTATAACTGAAAGTTTTTCTCCTATCACATTACCAGATTTCTATTATCGAGAACAGATACTCACCAACAAGGTTAACAGAGTTTGACTATTAGCATAGCCTTATAGAAGGAAGTACCAAAGACCTCATTTTCCACAGTCTTTAGTATGACCTACTAATTCATCTTGCAATGCATGCAACACCTGTTGACGTACGAGTCGAGATTATGTACTGAAATGACGGAATGAAAGAAAATTGCAAAAAGTCGAATGAAAATGTTGAACCTTTGTCATGCATTGTTACTATAATTCAGATACAATAGAAATATGATAGGTCGAATTTTTACAAATAACTTTTATAATTTCTATTGGTCAGTGCAATCGCTTGTCTTCGAATTAATGTGAGGATGTATATCGAAATAACATATATAGAGTGATACGAGAACGTTGAATTAACAAGTAGATAGATCACCTTTTATTAGCCACTTAATGCTTGTGATACAAGAATTTCAAACGTAAACAATTCCAATGTGTTTGAGTAACTTCATTCATTGACTACACCAACTCATTTTAATGGTAGGATCCTATAAATGGATAACAAGCGTAGATTTCCACGATAAAATTAATGGTTTACTAAACAGTAGCCAATTGCAGTATTTCAACCGATCGATTTCGAGTGCCCATAACTACCATTATATTGAACTTATCGGTTATCTCTTTAACTGATTTAGAAAATTCACAGCAATCAAAGCATTCTTATTGTAATTCTTTTTCATTTTTTTGAAAATCGATGTATCGGATTCACTTAAAAAATGAATGTATAAATCGATAATAATTTTTTCCGCAAAGGTATGAAGTTTATTGCAATTGCTGTTATCGCAACCATTTATTCCAAAACAGAGTGTATTGTACAACAATCGGACGATCGTAGCGACATCGTGAACATTTATATTAGTCTGTCATGAGACTAGGTCATCGCTTAGTGATAAATTACAGGGGGCATCACCTGTATGCACTTTAAATGCAAAAGCCTAGAGGGACGTCAGACTTGTTATTTAAGTATTCGTGCGCAATACTGCCTGGAAAACCACCAGAAAACATTGATTCTTGATCGTATTCAAACTAGTTTTATTTTCTACTAGGAACAGCAAAACTTAAAGAGAGAAGAGATAAAGAAAGAGAGAGAGACACCTTCGCATTCTCGAAACTTACCTTATTCAATGATAATCAGGAGTACTTATGTAGTTACGATAATGATTGCGCAGTACCTAATTAGTCAGTGATTCTGTGCGTTAAACAAAAAGTTTAAAAAACGACCGTGAAGGAACAAGACTGAAGCCTATACACGCATGATCGGACTTTTTGATTTACTTTAATCTCGCAACACATTCATTTCACAACTCGCCCATCCAGACTGAAAAGTTTCACCTGGATCTCACGAGATCAGTAATGACATTTCATTTTCGTGCTACTCAATGAAATCCCAGAGAACCGTTTAACTTTCGAAAATAGGGTAGCCAACTGGCTGATTTTTAACGTATAGCATTCACGAATATAATTGCCTTGGGAATAATACGAAAGAGAAATTAAATTGCTGAACTTTAAATATTCATACGTATGAAGTTTATTTAGCATATTACATTAACCTATCCCAGTTCACATGTGGACTCTTCATTATGACAGTATTGTCACTAAGTATAATCATGATTTTCAATAGGTAAACTTAGCTATATACATAAATTGCCTTGCTGTTTTAAATTTCTGTATTAAAAATTTGAAATACACAGAACCAATAATTATTATTTTTTGAATGGTTCTATTTTCCTCGTCAGAAATCATCGATTTCACTTTCCGTTTTGAGTATCCACATAATACATATAAAGTTTAACTACGAATAAAATTTAAGCTCCAGGAGACTCCCTTAGATCGATTTATAAGAAAATGACCTCGTAACATACATTTTACTCGTAAACGGTCTATGTATTAGATATGCGATACTATAGAATAAAATTGCCTAATTACATATACTATAATACTTTTGGGTTACAATATTGTCTAAATAACTCACAAAGTCAGATAATTAATGAAATATCACCTTTCTACGCTTTAAGTGCTGAATGCAAACTTTATTTGTTATTGATTATGAATAAATTTTTCTTTGCAAATTGTTTCAGGGAAGATATGGAGAAAGTGAACATTGCTTTTCACGACAATGGTACGGTTACTTATCAGCACAAAAAAATTCTCAACTTCGTGCCAGAAATGTCCAAAGATGGAAATCTGCGGGTTTTGGTACCCAATATACCTCTGCTCGTAAGTCAACCAAATTCCTTGTGTATTTTCGTTTTTCGTTCAAAAATCAGTTGTATTAATATTATCTAAGAAGACCACTCGTATTAAGTATTTTTATTCAACCGCACGTGCAAAAATCTTTGAATGCCATAGCTTTTGTCTTTAGGAAGATCGGACAGTGACTTCGGTCTAACATTCTACAGAACTTATTACGCTGTAAACTATGAGAGCACCAAGTAAAATAGAATTAATTCAGTGAAATCAACTGAAAGTGATATAATTTCAAGGTTAATTTTTCCACGGATTGCCGATGATGAATATTATTATTATTGTCTGACATCTCGAAATGTTAATATAAATTTTATTACCTAATAAAATGCTTCATTAGAATACACAAATTTAATTTTAGTACGCTACATTATGCAAAAAATTCTTTTCATTCGCCCGAATTAATGTTGGATACTTCGTTGAAAATATTTTTTAATCCTACGCGCTTCTTTTGACTGATACTTATAAATATGCGTGAATAAAATACGAAATATATTTAATTTATATAATTATTCCGAAATATACAAGTCATGTGAATATTGCACAGACATTTTGTGCTTATTGGGTCGTTACGTGTAAATTGTGATATTAATAAAAATATCGCCACAACATACTAATAATTCACTATATGTAACATATACTTATTTGATATCTGAGTAGCATAAATAGATTTGGTAAAATTCTATCACGTATTTTTCGAAATAATAATACAAGCAAATCCTCGTAAAGATTAAAGGTGCTATATACTTAATTTTACATATTTATATTTGCATATAATCCATTAGTTCACTCTCATAATCATAATGTTTGTAGTCCATTGAGATACAATAATAAAACTAAGGCATTTGTCACGGTTCATCAACCATGAAATTAGCAACAAATTCTGCAGAACCGAACAGAGAATACCATAACACGCTACTAAAATTTGGAATCGCTTTACATTTTCTTGTCATGCCAAATGCCAATGCGCCAATAAAACAGGCGAAATATTTACTGACATTCACCATGATTAATCCCTCGAAAAATACTAAATACAATGGCGAAAATATATTCTAGAGATGCATCATCATTAGCATTACATAACCATCATGATTACAGTTTAATAATAACATAACTATTTCTAGTTTCTTCCTGACTGATATTTAAAAAACAAAATCATATTAAAAAATTGTCTAATACAATATTACCTTTGTCTGATGTTTTATAGACTTTATCAACACAAAGCAAAAGTCTTCCAGGATTTTTAACTGCGGGTCTTTCAATATTCCTAAGTGGAATGGATATGAAACCATTCGTTCCAATCACCGCTCAAGAACTTGTTTTTGGCTACGACGATCCACTGGTGAGCCTGGCGCATCGATTTTTTCCAAAAACACGAAGACCTATGAGTCAAATGGGTCTTCTCCTTGGGGTATGTAGTGACACAAATTTTATACGACTATTATTAAGGCTATAACCACAATTAATCAAAATGTCCATGAATCAATGTTATACATCGAAAACCAAATATTAATTTTTTGCAATTTGTAATCACAAAGATTAACTAATGAGAGAAAATGATCTTTTACAGAGAAATGGCACCTTGAATGAGGTATCAACCATTTATACGGGTCACACAGGCCTGAAAGATTTTGGACTCATAAATAGGCTCAATGGTCTAGATCGATTGCCATATTGGCCAGACGCCCCTTGCAATTCCATCCGTGCTTCAGAAGGTAACAATTACAACTTGCTATATTTTCCCCTTACAAGCGCTACATAGATATATTAAAAAAAAGGAAACTTGCGTAACAATTGAATCATCCCAGCAGCCCATTTAAGTAATTTCCAACTCGTGATCTAACAGGTTTACCGTCTATTGTTTCATTGATCACTAGCATTCATACGTAGCGACAAATTATGCCGTAAGTCATGAAATTGACTTAAATTATTTCTTGCAGCACGTACCTGTGCTACTTCAGATATCTCATGTTGATATCATGTTGTAACGAGTGAATAAAGATATTACGTAATGCATATCAACAATATTTTCAAAAGTTTAATTTTACGTAACACCATAAACCAAATATCTTTTACCTTTAATTAGTATATATATATAGCATATATGTATACATCATTCTATTCATGTATTCGTATTGGCCTTTGTTATATATATTTTTACATTCACAATGTTGCGTAATATATCGGCTCGTGTACGAGCTGGCTGAACACGAAACTAGTATTTCGATATACATGTCTTTATGAGTAAATAACTGGTTACATAGGTTCGTTTTTCCCGCCCCGGGATACAACAGGGGAAGACATCATTCATATATGGGATAAGGATCTTTGTCGTGTATTGCCATTGCAATATCGTGGACCTTCGGAAAAAACTGGAATAAAGGCCGACTTGTACACTCCATCGGATACTATATTCGATCCTCCATCGGCAACGACACCTGATAACGAATGCTTTTGTCCGGATAATCCGAAAGATTGTCCGCTGAAAGGATTACAGGATATAAGTCCTTGCCAATACAGTAAGTATCTGTATTTCAGTTTTGTCGTGTTATAAAAGATTTTATTTTCTCAAAAGAAACAAATGGACACAAGAGTTGCTAAAAATAAATTCAAACTGTATACTACATGTATACATTTTTCTATAAGGGTTATTCGGCATAACACACCAGATAATGTTAGATTTACCATAGAAATCAAACTTTAGCTTGAATAATCCTGTAGATGTACTGAAAAACATGTACGAATTTATAGGGGATAATTTCATACGACCAGAATGTCATGTACAATTTCTGCAATCTATACTTGAATTATGTGTATATTATTATGCCAATTTAATTCATTATCTTTTACCAACAAAGAATTTAATGTAACATACAGCAATTATATTTTTGCGGGCACTTCAGAGTATATATTGATTTAAGTAAAAATTTAAATATATTCTGCCGTTGCAACTGATGGTTTTTTTTTTAAATTTTAAATAGTCTTATGCGTGCTTATTTTTATTTATCACCGCTTCGGTAATAACGCTTAAAAAAATAAAATAAAATTCACGAACTAGTTCAATTATCCGGTATACCGTGTTTTAAGTTACCATACAACTGATCGCAAAGGATCAGATAATCACGTGTTTAACAAAAAAAAAAGTAGACAAACAATTATCTTCGTCAACACACTTATACACAAAATTCATAAATTTACTTATTGATCAGTGACCTTATAGGTTTAAAAACTCAATACTGTAAACTGCTTGTGATGAATTAAATTATTTTTACAATAAATTATTTCCAGGTGCTCCAGTCTACATATCGTTCCCGCATTTTTACAAAGCAGACCCTCGCCTCTTGGACGCAGTGAGTGGCTTGAACCCAGTGCCAAAATTACATGAAACGTATTTCAAAATACAACCGGTGAGTGAAAACATGTGAGACAAATTATATAACTTCACAAAATGACTCTATACATTTTTAAGCCGTAACCCGAAATATTCACGGGATTAAATTCTATTGAATTAATATTTTAGAAATTGGGAGTACCTGTAGAAGGCAAAGTTCGTGTTCAACTAAATTTGAAGGTGGAGCGTCAAGCAAATATTGGAGTAGTTGCCAACTTCCCGGATATTGTTTTTCCAATAATGTGGCTGGAGGAAGGGATTGAAGAGTTGACACCGCCTATTAGAAGATGGGTTTATCTTTCAACAACATTCGCCGACGTGGCAGTGCCTTGTATCACTTACGGTTTAATTCTAGTCGGACTTGTAGCAATAATCGCCGCTGTCGGAAAGACTTACAACGACGTGATATTTATGCACGAAGCCGTTGAAATGAGCAAGAGAACAATTAGAAGAGGTTCCTCTATTATAGGCACACAGCACAGGCTGCTCGTGGTTAGAGACTCTTACGTTTTATTAAATAACGATATGGAAGGAAACAAGGAAATGGTTGAAGTATAATAAGACGGTACTAAGGACAAGTACTTGAATCAGATCAAAATATGTCCAAATTATCAAATACATAAAGCGGGTACTCCATTTCTGCAGTATTGTAAGATAAAAACATGTTGATCCTCGACGCAACACAAAACACGTTCGTAAAACTGTTTATACGTGTGAATCATTGTTGGGATCTTTAAAGATATATGTATACATATATATTATACTAATATTATTTCTGGTATTGTTTATCCGATCGAGTTTAGTACTTGAATTAAGCCGAATCTCAGAACGTGTACTTTAATTTGCTTGGAGTTTTTTACTAGATTTTTGGGTTCCGTAACCACCATTAGAGAAAGGTTACGGACTGCCTTTTACAGGAAGAGAAAGTAATTACAAAATTCAAACATCACGCGACTTCTGTTCCAATTCACATATTCAAGTTTATACTTAAACACCTAATTCACGTATAATGTATCGTATAAGTTTTCTTTACACGTAACCTTACCTAGAAATTAACAAAATACGTAAAATATAAAAGTTCTTCAATGTATTTACGCAAATCTTTACCGAAACTCGAATTATTGAGAATTGTATTCAAAATCACTGTGCACTTTTATGCACATTTACAATCCGTCATTTTGGCACTATGTATTTTATTATTTAACTGTAGCAATTGCAATTATTTGGAACAGTTGATCCCCGTAGCGGCAATTGAAGAGACTCGTTCCCCAAGAGTCTGTCGGTAAGCTAGTTTGGCTTTATCGTTCACTGAAGAGGTAAATAGACTGGACACTTACGGGATATGGTTACGGCGTGAACCTGGATGTTGCGGACACTTACAATCAGATTTTCCCAGTTGAAGTACTATTCTTAGATAAAGATTCTACATATCAGAATATCGAGGCATAGGAGACACGGGCATGTCTAATTTATTTACATTCAGTCAAAGATTTTGTACACGTTTTTAAAACTATAGAATTCCCAGTGGAAAAGGAAATATCACTTTGCAATAGTTGGGCCGCTAATTACAAGCTTGCAATCAATTGAATATGGTTATAAAGTACATCAAAGGCAAAATTTTCTCAGGCAAAATTAGTACTCTCACGGTTTTCAACTAACCAGAACATTAATAAGAATTCTTATACATATATCATTTTAATGCATCACATTCTCTTATCATCCTAGTTATGAGGATATATCAATTACATACAGACTGTCTTACTAAAATAATTCCAATGAGTTTAGAAGTTATGTATCAAATATGCTCAAGTTTAATATAAACTAATATAAACTAAAGGCTGCCTTAGTGCCCAAGAAATGGGCATCGTAGATAGTGCATTCCATCCTGTGTTCTAATTTTTAACTGACTCAAAATTAAAATACGACTTTATACATCTCTCACATATGTAAATTATTACCAGACCAATTATAGATTTCGCTATTAATCTATGTATGAAACGGTATCGCATATATTTATAAAAAAATGAATGAATATTAATAAATCTTGACAATAACATAAATAGTTTTTATGTAAAAACTATAAAAGTAAGTTTTTTAAATGCGTATACTTGTTATACAATTTCTACATACCTTATGATATTTAAATTGTAACAATTCAGTGTCTGTGAATGAAAGTATATTTTTGTTGTATCATTAAAAATTAGAATAAGTATCAAGGATGGGATACTTTGTATGTGTATACATACGATTCAGCATAACTGACAAATAATACATTGCATTGCTCAATTATATTCAGATTATTCAATTAATCTTTTAAGAACGCATAAAACTTGTGTATAAACAAGCCAGTATTTTGTATTGCGGTAAAGAATGAAGACATTAACAATACTGTAAAACGTACGTAGAACTGATACTATTAATTATCCGTTTCAGATTTGTATCATATAACAACCACACAAAATTCACGTGGTGCCGTACTTATCTTTGAGTACTGATTTCAGTAGTAAGCACAAAGTAATAGTTACATAGCGATGTTATAATGTATCCGATGTTTTATAGTTATTACATCCTTCAATATGAAATTTCGACATTATCGACATGAAACTGTTACTCTGTATTTGCTGGAAAGAACATTCCGTCCAAATATTATAAAACTTGATTACCGTATTTTCATAGTTTTTAATTATCCATCTGTCGTAAAAGAACATGAGAATCTCTAAGCCAATCGATATCCATCATATAATGTCAGTTATTTGTCGATAGGATCATTACTGAATGAAGAAATTGTTTAATTAGTATCCATATTTATTTTGAGAACACGCGAGAGACTTATATTGTAAAATATCGAAATTACAAAAGGATTGTATGTGCTACACTGATCCATGACAGAGATGTAGAATTTAGATACTTTATTCGTAAAAAATTATAAAATGGCAATATGTGGAAAAATATTTCTTTTTGAGAACCGATTTTATACATAATATATAAATTAAATTAATATGCACAATATATAAAATCAAACTTGAAAACCAATTACAAAACATACTTCTTAATGAATCATGTGCAATTTGGGAAATCGTGCATTTGAGACTCTTGTTCCGTATGGTTAAGAGAAGGTTTTTTTCGAATAATTGAGAATGAGATCTTCATTATTACACAAATTGGGAGAAATGAATTTAAACAAAAAAGACTTCGTATCTTCTCGTATACATGTCCACGTCCATTTTCGTAATATATTGTTTCTCATTGTTTTAGTTAAGAAGTAATTAATATTTTGTTAAATACTTTGATACCAAACTGTAGAACCATCATGTAAAATCTATTTGAAAAAGAATACAAAAAATAATACTTTGACAGTTTACTCCTTGAAGTCAAAAAGTGGCGAATTATAAAATTTACAACATGCTTTCATTGTTTTATCTCTATGTACCTATGTGCTGCAGATACAACAAAACTATTGTAAAAATATCAAAAAATATCAATATCAAAAAACAATGTCAAGAGATTGCAAATAAAAACATTACTCTTTTTGAAACGTGTAATAATTATTCTAGTACATCATTTAAGCGTTAAACTAATATCATAATAATATGTCCAATAAAGTGTAAAATGTTTAAAAATACTTTTCAATATTGACTAGTAAATACAAAAAATCGATTTATCCTTCGAATGGATTCGTCAACTTTCATAACACTAGTATTCACGTGAGGGTCGTAAAGACCCCATTTTCTTAATCCTTAATTGCATGAATTAAAAAGGAAGTAATTAAGTAAGTCTAAAAACGGGATGATATCATTCAGCTACAAGTAATGACTTCAAAATGATTGGTATTATTTTTGATACTCTATGCAATTAAGAGGTAATGCAATATATTAATAGCGAATGCAAAATTATTCTGCACTGGGAAAAACATGCCGAAAGCTGCTATGATTTAGTTTCGTGCTGTACGCTTGAGTATCTGCGTCTCGATCTGTTGTGTTTCATATGGTAGCACATGTGATACCATGTATAGTCATATATGATCAAATAAAATGTCATATTGTATGATGGACAGATATATTTTATATATAATCAAATATAATTCATATATAAACTTGTTCGATCTTATCTAAAATACCTCTTTTTTTTATTACAATGTAAATTATACCATATTATTGAATTTTAGTGTTACATTACTTTTTATCTAAGGATTAAGGCAATACAATCAGTAGAGAATAGATCGAATAACTTATCTAGATGATGTAAGATTGATCATCTGAACACTTGTTCTCATGTCAGTGACGTCCCTCCTATAACGAAATGTAACAGGATTTCGAGCACCCATGGGCGTCGAGCTGTGTGAACTACTAACGAACCGTCGATTGTGTCGGAGCTTCAAGATTTTATGAGCGTTAGTATTGATATCGCAAATTCAATTAACGTACTATATTCACCGTTCGTTACACTTATACACAAGCTTCTTTAACTATTCAGCATTATCGCTCAACAGTCACGACCTTTTTAATCGAATTTACGTTGTGAGTCTTAACCAGTAGCGCGAACACTGTAAATAACAACGCCTTGGTTATCATCCTGTGGAATAAATTTCATTTGACGGGTGCAGTCGTCCTTGAACTAGTAAACGTGTGATTTCTTAATGATCTAAGCTTGCCAGATACTTATTTGCTTTAATTTCAAAAGTTGCAATAATTCTGGTAATTTAGACCAGCATTAAGGTGGTGTCGCGTAAGAGCTTATGTGTGTACATACAGTGAAATTCGGAAAAAAAATACTATTACATAATTAGATATAAAATGTAAACAAATTTATCTATGCAGTGAATGGTGTATTGTGACTTGATATAAAATGAAGAATTTGTTGTGAATGATTCATACGAATTATAAGACACGTGTCATCAATATTATCCCTTAATTGGCATAACCATTTGTCAGACGGTAAAGCAAAAAAATATATATTTGAACAGTGTATCTGTAAGTCAACAGGTTAAAAGAAAAACGAGGGAAAATGGTCATTTTTGCAATGGAAATCGCATTTGTAGATCTTGAAGTACATATTTGCAAGTGTAAAATCGTTGCTGTGTAAATGTTGAGCGAAACAAACTATAAAATTCGCATTTCTTACGATGCGATAACAACGTAATTGAATACATACATAACCTGAAATGTGTCGGTAGAAGTGCAACAGGTGTCGTTTGGCTATAAGATTAAACGATAGACCATGCAAGTAAATTTGAATCTTAATGAATGTACATTATTATTATAAAATAATCTATTGTCAGAAATGTAAAAATTGTCTTAACGTGGCATAGTAACTTTCACGACGGAAAGCATTTAAGAAGAACAATAGAAAATTTGATTTATTAGGTTAATAGTTGGTTACTGTGTACTTACGTCTTTAGGAAAAATGGTGCAAAAACTGTAGTTGCATTCAATTCTCATTCAACATAGTTAACTTCTATAATAAATTAAAAATAGTTCGGGTTTTTATAGCATTGAATTAATGCTTTCTACAATTGATTGAAGATAAATCAAATAATTTTAATGTTCAGACTTTTACGATCTCATAATCTGTATTTGGACTCATGATGTCTTACATTCAACGAGAAAATACCAATAGAGTAAATATAATAAAACAGAGGTTTGAGCAAAGCCCTGAAAAAAAGCTGGAAGACAATCTTAAATCTACACATGACGACAAGAAAGAGCAGCTGCGCAGAACTTTGAGTGCTTCACCCATTAAAACAAAAAAGAATTTGAAACTTAATGTTTCAAGACAATTATCTAACCCCAGTAGAAATATAAAACGTACACCAGCCTTTAGGGGTGATAAGTTAGCAAGGACAAAAAATCTGAATTCTCCTACAAAAGAAAAATTGGTATCTATTGTTGACAAGAATGTTAAACTTTTTGAAGAGAAACCTGAATATGGAAAGATTGGAAATGTAAAGAAGAAAGTGAGAAATGCAGCAACTAATAAATACGATTCTCTTGATGCTAGCATTGATACTGTTGATTATAATGAAACTCAGGAGATTAGTGATATAAAATGGACATCCGATATTAGGCAGGAAACTCTTTCTGAACATAAACAAATACCTAAGGATATTAACAATTTAAATGAGATGTGGTCTGAGGATGACATGAATAAAAAAATGCTCCAAATATTGTCCAAAAAGTCAACACCATGTAAAGATTCTGTTCGCACAACTGTTATATCAAGACATACAAATATTTCTCCAAATTATTGTACTCAATATGAATTGGATAATGTCTATAGGAAAGCTGGAATGTGTGAATCTCGTACGAAGCAAAATTCTATCGATGATAAAAAGCAAAACTATTTACAACCTAATAAGTTCCTAAAGAACGGAGTGGAATATACAAGGGTTATAAAACCCAAAATAAAATCCGTATTAGAGGATACAACAAGCAATGTTTTAGATATCAGAGAAGACTTGTCCAGGCGAAAATTTGATAAATTGGGTGCACTGAATAATGATTCTTCAAAGAAGATTAAATTATGTAAAGTGGAATCGAGTGAAATCAATACATCTGAAAATGTAATGCAAAAAACGTTACAAATCAAACAGAAGCACGAAAGTTTGAATGACGAGGCACATTTAGTTAAAGAAACAGAAACGGAACCATTATCAATTACTAATTCAGAAGAGAGGTTTGGTGTGAAATTGACAGATACTTTGAAGGCGGCATTAAAAGCGCCGTTACCTAAAGGTCCTCCACCAAAGAAACCGCCGCGAACTTTTGCTCACAGTCCGATTGATCTTGATCATTCTATGTTTGATAATTACAATGAAACTAGTAAGCCACAAGAAAAATTAGAGGATCATATGATAGTCTCTTCATTTGGAAATACTTCTACTGAATTATCCAGTGATGCGAAACACGTTATTAATAGCTTTCTACATAGCATAAAAATCAATAACGGTGATGAATCTACAACAGATTCGTCCTTCAAAGATGCTGATTGGTATACAACTAGTTTTTTACACGGTAAAAGAAACTCCTCCCAGCAATTGCCAAAGCAGTTGGAAATTGAAAACAAGAATATTGGAAATGAGAACCTTGTGCCCTTTATCACAGACGCATCTAAAACAAGTCCGACGTGCATAAATAAATGTAAATTTGACAATATGATTCTGGAAACTCATTTATTAGAGAACAGAACTCCAGTTGTGGAAAGACGAAAATTGTACGATGACCAGCAACCAAAAGCTGATAGAAGTTCAGAAGTAAGAAGTAATGATCCAAGTTCCTCACCAGCTACAATTTGTAATGATACAATGTCTTTGGACCAGAACAAAATTATTTTTCAGTCATCAAGAAAAGTTCAAAGTTCCACACCAATGTCTGAAAACAGCACCAAATTACGAGCAAGTCGCGATTCCAAGAAAATGTTAGAAAAACTAGAAAGTGTTTTAATTCAACATCAAAAAGCTCTTGGACCAAAGGTCATTGTACCACGAAAAGAAAAATTAACTGACGTTAGATCTAAGTTGCAAACTGATTTCGAATGCGATATTGAAAGCGATATATTTTGCGGTAAAAATGATTCAGAGAAAAGAATATTCGCATCTGATCGAGAGGTACAAAATACAAGAGTGTTGGGCTCTTTACCTAAAATTCCAGATTCTCCATGTAGGAGGAATTTCACTTTTGATTGTTTGCCTTCATTAAATTGTGCTAGTTCAACCGTGTACGAGCAGATAAAAAATCCTGATTTTAAAACGTACTTGGCAGACGGAAAATCAACTTCCTTGGAAAGGTCTGGCAATTTTTATGCGAAACCTGGAGGTTTACAAAAAAATTCGACTTTTTATTTGCACTCTAGTAACGACGAAATTTATGACACGTTATTGGCAAGTCCTGCTTCAAAGAGATTATCTAGTGAATTAACAACGTTCACTGATGTGACTAAAAACCAGCCCACGACATTTAAACATGAGGAACACGTGTATGCTGAACCGTTTTCTTTCGATAACAGCTCTGGTATCGATATTACAGGATATGGAAAATTATTGCACAAAAATCACGATTTCTTATTAAGAAACGAACAGGCAGCCGAATTAAGAACGTACAACAAGAAGGAAACTGAATTACATTACATGGTAAGGGAAAAAATAGTACATTTTTCCTTTTGAACAGAGTTCATTATATATTATATATTATTTTATCGTATATGGAGCTATATACTAAACGCATCATATATGTATAATAAAAATATATACGTATATTATGAAACTGGAATGCTGCATGTAATATACATTATATTATTGTATGCTTATACAATATAATTTTGTATATTTACTACATAAACAAAACATAAGTTGTTACATATACGTAAACTCGCGTATTTGATATTTATAAGAAATGGCTTTAATAAGTGTTATTTTTTTTATCATGCAATTTTTGAATTTCTTTATTTTAAATAAACTTTATACGCAACAACAAACTTAAAAATCACATAATAACAACGTTTATTATGAGTATCTTAAACAAGCAATCGCTAGAATTCAATCAGATTAAAAAATGATGTCCTTCAATTGTGAATGGAAAATTAATTATAACATTAGCAAATTCAGAAAATATTAAAAGTGTATCTTGTTTAATCGAAAAAATTTAATTTTTTATTGAAAAATTATTTTAATCAAGTAAAATGAAGATCTTTATTTTTGTCTATCTATAGTATCACTATAGGTGTATTCAATGTGAACCGACAATGCTGAGAACATTATTGTGTCTCTTGGTCCAATGCATTGAATAAAGAAAGACAACGATGCTCTCAGCACTGTCAGCTCAATTTTGAACACATCTATGATGCTCCAAAGCTCTTAAAACCGCAAGAACGAATAGGTCCTATGTTTCTTCTAAGATAGACATCATTTTCTAACGTATACTACAAATTTGAAATATTCTGAAAAATCAGATGGTACTATCAAAGAGAAGTGAAATATATAAAACTTTCGAGGTTATCTTTTTTTACTATACCGTTAAAACATCTGCAATATTATTGTATACTTTGTATATTATACTTCGCTCTCAAAACTTTGTGAAACCGTTAGCATTCCAGATAGAGTACTCTAACTAAATACACCATAATATATAATAAAACCACCAATTAGCCTAATGTGAGAAATCGTTGGATTATTCATCATTGCTCATAAAGTTCAAACCACAGTATACATGCTCAAATTATTGTTCTTTCACTGTAATCAATTTTAATGAAAGATATGCTATTTTTATTTGATAAACCGCTTTAGTTCATTACTCTTTAGAAAGTTATCATTCTGATTCATTATTATAATTCAACAACCCAAGATTTTCTTATCATCGAAGAAACACAAAATTGATTAATTCGTCCAATAATAGTTTGAATGATAACAAAATTTCGGATTTTTCCGGACCATGAAAATTGAAGGTGAATTTAAAGAGTAAAGTGTGGGATTGAAGTATGGACAGAAACCTGCGTATATTCCACGTATACTATTTTTAGCAAAGAGCAGACTGTAGAAGGCCAACTTTACTTTGCCTTATTGATCCATGGAAAGCTATTCCACTGGAAAGCAGTTCGATGCTAGCTCTTTCAGTAAAACATGCTTAAAGACCATCTTCTCAAAACGCGACATTTTTTAAATCAGTGACATTCTATGATGAACATTTTATCGACTCTAACAATGGCGCTGGTGTATCTTACATTTTGTATAGCGTTACATACTTTTTTGTAATGCATTTGCGTGCGCTTAGTTGCAGAAAAACGACATCTCTTCCGGTGTAAAATATCGTGCATGTATACGCACATTTATTGTGATTTCTTTTTGTTTTGTCTGTAGAAAATGCTAGGTTTTGATATGATCGCGATTAATATTTATTAATGAACAAAAAGAAAGATATCAATGCGATTGAGAATTATGCAGAGGAATTACAAATCTATGCTGTTACTGTTTGATTTGTGAATCATATTTGCATTCTAACTCATAATGAAATTCTCATATGTAGTGAATGTTATCTGTGCTGACAACGAAGAGTCTGTTTGAGATGATAGCAGTATTTAAAAAGATTTCAATGTTTCTTTCACGAAATCAGAAAGACATACGTTGCTTTTATTTTTATATAAAACTTAATTTCTTAAAACTTGAATTCATCGTGAATTTTATGATAAATTAGAACTTCTTGGAATTTACGTCTAATTATCTACTATTAGAGAAATAATACTTGAGAATGTTTTAACTGCATTGTATACAGTTTTTTTTACAGTATATTTTCTTTAATGAGATAGAGTAGGGAATATGTGCAATCATATTTTCCTATATGAGAGAATATAAAATATGAAAACAAAATATCTTTTTTTTTGACTAATGATATCTAAAAATCTATCAAAAATTAAAATGGTGCTATAAAAATAATATAAGGAACTTTCTTAAAGTTTTCAAATTAAAGTGAAGAGCGTACTTAAAGCGTTTTGCGATGTCCAATAATTCTTATCAAAATCGTGGTTCTGATAATTGTGACTGGGAACTACAGCTGATTCTGCTCTTAAGCTAACAATAAGTCACGGACACGCAGGATTGGCCGGAGAAAAATTCATGGATTTCGAAAGTTTTTCTCAATTTACGTAAGTTTATGCAAAAATACAGATGCTCAAGTCATTTGGTTTTTGTAAATTCAATATTCTCTGGTTAGCTATACAGGTTTTATTTGAGTCGCATGTTAAGTCGGCCATAGGTATGAAGGATTGGATTGTGAGGAAGGTCATGGCATTAAAGTGTATTTTTTTTTATAATTATATAAACGTAAACGTGCATACAATTGAGAACGTACATTACCAATCAATTCAATTTTATATATCTATGACTACTTTATAATTTTCTGCGAATCTCGCTTGATTTTAGTGATAAAGAAGTTTTAAAAGGAATAACTAAGAAATAAATAACTTTTCGAAATCCAATTTTTTGACGTGTGCAATGATTCGACAAATTGATTATGATTTTCTATTTTTTTTCAATTATTGCCTTTAAATATTCCGTCTCTATGAATGTGATAGTTGAAGATCGCGGTAAATGTAATTTACGTTGTAAAGCTCGAGTGTTTTACAATGTTCATGACTGAAAAGGTTTATTATCGGCGGTATTAGGACCCAAATATTTAACAATAAAGTCACGGGTGATTATATTGCGGAAGATGAATTAGTAAAAGTAATTGTCAATTAAAATGGTTGTTGCATTTTTCCCAGTATACCCCAATTCCATCGTTGCTTCTGGCGCGCAAGAATAGTGAGATAGAAAATGAAATTGGCAGTTCGAAATATCAACCAAAAATGACCGATACTAAATCGTCACTCCCAAGATTTATCGACCTGATGGAATCGTCTCCAACGAAATTTGATAAGACCAAGGTGATTTTTTAATGTCGACGTTTTTACTTAATCTGAGGCATTGACTTACGTAGATAAAAACTTATTTTCTTATGTAGAGTCTATTGATGACTCGCACGATGGTTCTGGTGTTTGGATATTAAATAAAGCTCTTTATATTGTCTCTTTATGAGATCGATGCATTAGCGGTGAAAACATTTCGCTTTCTTTCTTTTCTTGATTCTTCAAAGAAAACTAAATTCTTTCCTTACTTTATTATCAATTTCGTATAAAAAGTTGCTGTTACTGACTTTTTGCACTAGTATATTGTTACTGTTGGCCATTCTTTGTATACTATCCTTTTGCCTTATTGTCTTTCTTTTTTTGCAGCCTCTTTACCATGAGTAGCAATAGTTTATTTTTTGAGAATATGAAAAATGTATTTTATTTATTTAACAAAATTATATATGTACTTTGATTAGTTAGCTAAATTTTTGAAGAAATTTTAAGAGTTTTATCTTTAAGCTTAACGAAACCTAGAGAAATTTTAGTTGAGGTTATATATTGCGTTTTTTCCAGTCCAATCATTTTTAACGGTTCACAAATTTGTATCGTGGATTCTGTACGTAATTATATCATTATTACCGCGACTGTAAATAGTACATAATGAAGATATAAAGATAAAATGAACAATTGCATGATATAAATAATGTTTTCATTTTTATCTCTTAACCCGTCAGCAGTCGCGTCAGCTTTCATAACACTAAACTCGCGTGGGGATTGTGAAAACCCGCTTTTGTTAATGCAATATATTGATGATTAATGCAAAAGTATTATTTTGTATTGGGAAATATTGTTATTTATATATATGGCTATAAGTATAAAGCTTTAAATAAATAATAAATAATACGAGAAACGTAGTGAGAATTTATATTAGAAATAGGTAACGTAACATGACATTGTTTAGTATAAAAAATCAAGTTCAAATATTATTGATAAAAAATGCTACGTTTATAATAAATATCTGCGGCAACGGCAATAAGCTAATACAAAATTTGCAATTTATTACATCTAAAACGATATTCTATTAAATCGGTCTATATTTTATCGAAAAAAAGGTACCGTAAACAGGAAACTGTCTGTGATACCGTAACGTGTGACTCACATGGCCGCTTAGGAAAGTCCCACGTATTGGTTCAGTATTTCTTTTTGTAAAATACTCATCGCATGATCTTCCTCTTGGATCTCTCGTGTGCTATAACTTCTTTAGAAATTTACAAATATGCTATTCGTATGTGGTGACTGTGTTGTACGACAATGAAAAATGACAATGACAAAAGATAGAAATTTATTCAGTTTTCCTGTCCGATGACTGACGTTTGATCTACTGCTACGGTAGAGATATTATGTGACGTCACAGTAATTATTCAAGGTTTTATAGCAACGTTTGACTCAGTGAAATATCGGTATGCATAAATTCAAATTTAATGCACAACTCTAGTTACAGAGAAATATGTCAAATATCAGATTCTAGATCGTGACGATTGAAAATACACATAATAAAGTTCATTATCGTTTCCTGAAATTATGTAAATACTTGATTTTGTATTTATATTGTTTTCGTTAATATTTTGTCATGTATATAGCTTTACTACATTTTATGTTGTTTGCCAATCGAGTTATGGTGTAGTGCATGTAAGGTGCAATTCTTATTAGTTATAGATGTATCATTTGTATAAATTACTTTAGAGTGTCAGAGGTTTAAAACATAAAAAACTATACGTTTATTAGAATGCCACATGTATAATAATAAAATGTGGATTATCTTAATAAGCTCATCTGTAGTAAGGTGTATTAAAATAGTCCTTTTCTTTTTAATTTTTCATTCATACTCGATTAACACATCATCTTGGAAAGATTTTAATAATGTCTATTCTTTATTGCTTTGCACAATTTCTTATTCACTAATTCTTTTTTTATTCGTCCTTCATTTATGTTCCCTAGCAAAGTATGTCTATGCCCTTGAAATAATAATTTGGTTTTGTTTCTTCAGATAGAACAACTCCTTGATCAAGCTTTTGGAGAGCCTGTAATGGCTGGTGCGGACACTCCAACAGACTCAAATACATCATCGGATACAGATTCTGTTGCATCAACTCTCTCACTGACAGATGAGCTTTTAACGTTCAATGAAAAGTTAAAATTATTTAAGGAACGAGAAAATATTCCACGATCTGCAAAGGATGATCTTCATCGCAGCTTGACAGAAAAGAGGAAACACTATGTACGAAATGTATCCTCCAGGTATTCGGAGAAGAGAGAAGGTTCAGTTACTGATAGACGAGACAAACTCTTCGAAGTGTGCTTACTTGTAGAATTAAACCTCAGTACCAGAAAGCCTTACATCAAAGATAAATATCCCATTTATGTAAGTGCTATGTAATTATTTAATTGATAACATTAATACATAATCAAAATCATACTTTTTACAATATTATATATATTTTTCTTAGGTAAATACGCCAGCATGGATAGAGAACTTTTGTTTCCCAGATGCCTCTGATTGGCCTCCATCAGACTCAGATCAAAATCAAGCCTACTCATTAGTTCTTACCGATGAAAAAGGTAATCGGCGCTACGGATATTGTTACCGTGTCAAGCCAGAAGGTGGTCCAATATTACCACTAGCATATTGTCTCATCACAAATACAAGAGCAAGTGGCTTCTATTACAAAATATTACACGAACTGGATATAAGACATGGATTCCCAGATAGACAAAGACGTAGTTTCATAGAGGAGCTCTATAACAGTCCCATGCCTTTACCTGGACATGGAATCACATTAAAATGGGACGAAGTTGAAGTACTTGTTGTACCTTCTTCAAAAGAAAATGGGCTAAGTAACAATAACAATGATCTTGTAGCAAAGTTTACAAATTCCTATGGAAAGGGTTACAATACTACACCACCAGCTGTTGACATAAGCTCAGTTTTGTTGAAGGCAGAAAGATCAGAAATCGATAAAATTATAGATGCATTCACTGATTTAGATGTGAAGGAAACATTGATAACACGGTCAGGTGATCACAGATTAGAGGAAAGAGACATGAGTCAGTTGTTTGATGCTCTCTCTGTCAAGGTATTAATCGTTCTATTTGGCAGCTTGTTACTAGAGCGTAAAGTCGTTCTACTGTGCAACAAATTAAGGTTAGTTTTTGCAAAAATCCTATACTTGAATTGAAGAAAAATTAATATCGTTGAATTTTTCAGCAAATTGTCATCTTGTGTAGAAGCATTACAGAGTTTACTATACCCTTTCACTTGGCCGCACACTTTTATACCCGTTCTTCCTGATATTCCTGGACTTCCAGAAATTTTGCAAGCACCACTACCATTTGTCATTGGTATTTTGAAATCGAAAAATGGTGATGGCATTGAGATTAATACTTTCGAGAATGTAAGTAACCTATTTGCAAGATAAAGAATCATAAAAATTAAAACGTTTATATTTATATTGCTTTCTTTACTTGATTTATGTTGGCGGTATTACGTTTTCACAGGGCATTGTAGTCGATTTAGACACCTCTAAAATAACATTTGCTGTTGGAGACGAATCATCGATATTACCAAGCAGATTTCAAAAAGGCTTAAGATCAGCTCTGCACGTGGTGTCTAACACGACAAAGACGGGTGAAGGAATTAAGAACTTTCTTGTGTCCGAAGCATTTTTAAGGGTGTTTGTGGAATCGTGTTCGCACTTCGGTTCTCATGTAGTTGCACAAGAGAATGGAAAACTAGTATTCATGGTATGTTTATCAACGTATTTAAAACAAAAAATAAATATATTTGTATGAAGCAAAGTTACAACATGTACGTTGGTAGTACAACTCAGTATACACGGTTATTCAGGACAGCTACACCAACTCAAGTTATCATATCAATTTGATTTATATAGTAGATAATGCAATACTTCTGAACAGCTCGCACAGCGCAGTTAGCGTTTTAAATATTTTAATTCTCAATCGCAATATTGTTGATTCACATTATGTTAACAAAATTAATACTGTTACGCGCTTAGAATTATTAAATTCTAATCATGTGTTACAAATTTGTTGTAGAAAGAATCTTTCATAAATGCTGTTTCATCGAAATGTTTTAAATATTTTCTTGAATGGTTTGTGGAGACAACGATGTTTAATCAGTTCGTCCAAGACAATATTTCGAGAATGGAAGGATTATTGCCAAAAGAGAAGGATGACATGAAATTATTTCATCAAAGAGTGGCTGAATATCTTAAAGCGGCTGACAAGAATGCACAAACCAAAAAGAGTCATACAAAAAAAAAGACTTTAGGTAAGTTCTTTTGTAATATTTATTTAATAAAAAATATAGTTTTTTATGTAATTTTAGAAGATAATAAAAATAATACATTATATATATATATATATATTTTATCATTTGTAGGAGATCGTTTGAAAGACTTAACTAATTTCAGCTCATAGTATGCATACTGAGTGAACATTTCCAAAAATATCTACCCAACGAAAGCGGTTATTCTGTATAGTAATACTGTTAATATACATATTAAGGTCGAAGATCGTATGATATAATCTTATAGGGAGGCATTTTGCAGCTTTAATTAGAGATATACGCGTTTATATTTTATTTCTGTACGAACTCCGGTTATATTATCAAGGCAGTGATTAGTATCTTACTTAAATAGTATCATTTTAAAGAATGTGAAAAATGATATTTTATACAGATGCATGCTACTGTACTTATTTTCAGAGTCCTAATATTTTTGTGAGCAAATAATAGCATGCCGTATTTAGATTAAATGATTAATAGATGAAAAGTTGAAACTGACATGTGGCATTATAACAAATAAAAAGTGAGAATAATGCACTTACAAGTCAAGTATATTATATATTACAATAAATAGTACTATAGTGTATACAATACTATGTATTACAATTTTGCAAACTGACTATCATCGAATAACAACTTTTATTCGTTGAATGATATTTTTTATCGAAACATTAAGGAGATACATTTTAGTTGGTGTCATCTTTTATTGCCATTTCTTATTTTAACTGTGATTATTTATTTGTACGCATTCGTATCATTCTATTCTCGAAACAGTTTGTAATATATGCTTATACACGTGTTTGAAAATAAAATATTAATAGGAACAGGATCTCGTTACATATATGTAGTAATTATCTCTGCATGTAATGCCAAAAACATCCTAATTCTGATAAAACCAATTGGAATGTGATTAACATGATCACAACGTGCTCATGTGTTCTATAATTTCCATATAGAATTTTTTTACAAGCTGCTATGCTGACCGGTATTTTGTTACCTAATTGTACGATAATTGTAATACCAATTTTTATTACATTTGCTCCTGTTCAAATCAACTCATTAGATGCTCAAAAAATCTCAGTATCGCTTATTAAATAGTAGAAAACGAAAATGGTTCTGTTTCTGAAGGACAAGTATTTATTTTTAACTTTTTTAATTGAAAGTACTCCTTTTATAGTTATAGTTTGTAGTGTAGATATATGATTTAATTTCCTCACTTTGTGAACTAAAAATTCAGTCAAAATGAACTTGAAAGCAATTAATTCCAAGTTCACTTTGAAAACATCCAGAGAAAAATTGGCTCAAACATGATCAGCTGCAAACTTCATCTGTATGGCATAAAATTCTGGGTCGATATTTGTTATTCTTTTACTACAAATGAAAAAGTTGTTTTATAATTGTTGTAATGATCTGGTAAATTCACTTTTATTGTGATTGTCTCAAGAAAGAACGGACATACTTCTAACGTAGCAGTGCTAGTTCGTTAGTAGCATCTACTTTTAATATTATAATCTATCAGGTGTAACAATTTTAATGACATTTATATGGAACGAAAACTTAACAGTAAAGTTTTTAACGCTTTACGGACGCTACGAACTCTTAAGATGTCCATTTCATCCGAAATTTAGAGATCATCTCTATAGGTACAAATCCTACAAGCAGATAGTGGAATCCATGAAAGTTCCTGATTTAACTGTGTGCGAGTGTGTCAAAAGAATTGCTTTTTTGCGCCGTCAATACTGTCATGAACTTTCAAAAATCAATATCAGTATATGCAATGGGGAATTTTACAAGCCAAGAATCAGATGGTTTGAAATGCTGCATGAGTTATTCTTTCCTTTGAATCAATATTGTGATTGTCTGGAGGATCCTGATCAGGTAAAGAAACGTCAGTTTTCGTTATGCTAAGAAATGAAGCCTTTAACAATAATATTACATTTATTTTATGGTATCATCCTTGCACATATTTAATTCTACAGACTCTGACCTATCTTACTGATGAAGATGAAGACGATGACGGTTCATGGATACAAAATTATGAAGTTGATGAAAATAATGATTCTGCAATCGATTGCGGTTGCTTATCATTACGAAGCTATGATACAAATATGGATCACTTTATTAAATATGATATGGACCCTATCTTACTTTGTAATTGCTACAAGAATCATCAGCGTCAGAATGCACACAAGACGAAGCCACGGAAATATGCAAAAATGTCTAATGAACGTCTACATTTGGAACGTGGTTTGCAAACTAATATTAAACTAAAGAAAGTATCAACAAAGACATCAACATCTAGACATAAGAAAGTTTCCAAACAGGCTGAAGTAAAAGTGCTTTCACATGATAAAAGTACAGAATATACAACAAACAAGAACTATTCAAAATTGTCTCAAACTAAAATGAAACACGTGAATAATGGGATTAATGTTTATGAAAATTCCGTAACTGAACATGAAGCACAAACTGATAATAAGATCATCGAAAATTTCGTTAATGACGTAGATGTTACTAATAGGAAGAAGAATTCTAAGGTCTTTTTTATATATAAAAAAAGTTGGGTTGTGATACTCTAGTTAATTATTGGTATACGTATAGGATTTCTATTATAGTGTTACGTGGGAAGTACAAGAGATGATGCTCGTTCTTACGTAAACAATAGAAACAAAATATATGATAAGTATGAATTATTTGGAAAAAGTGTTGCTAATCAACTTAAAAATTTAGATTTTGGTAAGCTTGGTATCATGTTATTATTCTCATAGAACATTCAATAAACTAAATAATAACAAACGTATATGTCAATGCCCATTACAGAGTCTGCAATGAATTTGGAAAAGCGGATACAGAAGGTGATGTCAGCAAAGAAATTGTTCGAAACCGAGCAAGATTTTAAGGATACGCATTGCAAACATGTTTGCAATTGCGATTGCAGTCATAGCTGCATCAGATGTATGAAATGTAAAGAAAAGAAGATATGTAGTTGCGGTTTACCAACTAATGAATGCTTACCACCAATTTTAGCAGAAGCCAGTAATTCATATACATTTTGCTGTAATTAAGAGAACATTACATAATATATGGAATCGTATACGTATTTAATGTATTGAACGTAAAACATTAAATCAGTCACTTGAAAAATAGATGGTCTGCTCCTACGTATCCAAACGGTATTTATTATCGTAAAAGAATATAAAATTATATATCGACGAATGTAAAAATATTTGAAAATATTATAATGAGGAATTCATATTAAATTAATAATTATTTTCATAAAAATGTCATGTTCAATTAAATATGCACCTTGTAAGCAGATAAAATTCTCTATCGTATGTAATATATATATATATAATCATGTAATTCGTATAGTTTGAGGACCCAAGCGATTTTGGGGCATTCACAATAGCAAGCTAATGTTTTTTTTTAAAAAAAAACTAAACCTTGGGACATCACAGCATT
>JARQTI010000415.1:1264708-1324906 GCA_030142655.1 Trachelus tabidus | reverse complement strand
CAAACTATACAATTGTCCTCAATGTGTACGTTGTATATCCAAATTGTCCCCAAACTATCCTTTAAACATATTTATATCAATTTATTATTATATATTATTAATATATATTCAATTTATCTGTGGGATAAATATGAAAAAAGGTTATATAAATTCTGAATATTTTTCGGGATAGTCCAACGTTGAATTTGTGGCAATCCGAATATAGATACTATTCATTTTCCGATCGAGTAGTTGATTTGTTAGAAGTAAATGGCAGTATTCATATTATCGTTATTGGACTAAAGCTGTATAATTGACAAGCATAATCTTGAATTTATACTTAGGTCATGTAATTCATAGATTAACATTGTTCGTTTTTATTAAAATTTCAATTAGTGAGATTCGAAACTTATTCACAAAAGTAATTTTGAAATGCTATCTTTATGACATCTCACATCTTCATTCAAATAGTCTATGGTTTGCTGTCATTACTTTCGCGCACTGTCTACGATCAAAATTATTATCAAATTCGAAATTTTGTGTACATAATTTTTAAAAATACATATTACAAGATATGCAGTTTAAATGGAACAATAAAAATACCACACATTTTTTACGTTTATACCGAAAATACCGATGCCTTTGGAATCAATATGACGCGGAATACCTAAATTGCAATGTTAAAAATAAAGCTTTCACTGACATCATTGAAGAATTAAATATGCCAGGATTGACCATAGCAGACTGTATTCGTCAACTTAAACTCATAGGCGAGAAGTACGTTGAAAACATATCTGAAATTGTCACACAAAACATTACAATTACAAAGAACTTTCAAGCAATCTGATTTAACTCATTATGTAAGTGTCAATCGTGTTTGAATCAGCAAGAACAGAATTCCAACGGTTTTTCTCTTTATCATATCAACCTTACATATAAAAAGTATGTATCTTTATTTACAATACCCGATTAACGATACGTTCTTAGATGCCTGATTATTCATTAAAAAATTTCCTAATGTAGAAACATTTGCTGTAGTTTTTTATGGAATTTTTTATTAGGAACTCTTATGAAATTTAGATGGAAACGCGAACATCGTCATAGTATTCAATGCTCGAGAAAAGGAATAATTCATAAATCAAAAATCCCCTGGTATCCTCTGGTTACGGAAATGTGGGAGGAAGTAATCCATGAAGAAGAAAAATCCAGGAGTTCATTAATTGCAGAGAAAGGTCCATCACGTGAACAGCACAAAGATTACTTTAGAGCCATAGCACGTTCGGACACAGCAGTTTCACAGAAACGAAAAAAAAAGGGCGACCGACAAACAAGATTCAAACATCGCACGGGTCCAGATATTAATTCACAAATTCAATTCGTTCCGTGTACAAATGCTGTATTTCGTGACAAGCAAAGTTACAATGAGAGGAAAAAGTTACAAAAGAAATCGGAATCCTCACCCGTTGTGTCCGATATTATCCCATGTTCGTAAAATGAATTCTTTTTCGTTTATAAGTGACGTTTTTTATACATATCTTTTAAAATTATTAGTATTTTTAAATTAGCATATTTGATTCGCTTCTATTGTTTAAATCAGTTACTAATTATTATTATTTAGTTTTATTTTTTTGAGCCTTATCTTTATGCTATTATCATTCTAAAGCACAGTGCATTTGCATTACAATTAAATAAGTCCAATGAAGCTTCAACATACATAAAAAATAAAAGTAATAAATACGATATATGCATATAATATACTAGAATTTGATCTTTCGGTTGGTATCGATATGCATGGTATTATATAAATTATTTACAGGTGATAGCATTTCAGTTGCGTGCACAAAGGAAAGAGCCGTGCCTAGAAACAGTAATGATAATAATATTATTACTAAAGACTACAATATTCGAAATACAAACGACAGAGTAAAGAGTCCAATTCAATATTCTGTGTGTCCTCCTTGTCCTTGGAAAAAATTGGATCGTGAATTACCAAATGGTTATACAGTTCCTTGTCCAAATTATTCCCAACCGCATTATGATAATGTGAACGAACCTTTATATAATCCAAATCAAAATGATATTTCCAATGATTTAAATGAAGCTATTATTCCGTGCACGAATGTCTCCCAAGAAGTAGAAAGGTATGGTGAAAAATATAATTTACATAATACATAATCCTAGATACTGAACAAATAAGTTATAAGCTAAGTAAGACATTATATTTATTGTTTAACAGGATAGACGATCTTATCGATCCATATAATTCTCCAGTGTGTACTCATTGCAATGGCAACTGCTATAACGAATTAGATACTCCATATGCCAGAGGAATGGAAATTATTATTCCAAAAAATAATTGCAATGAAAAACCCGCGATGGCCAAATGTACAGCTACTGACATTATTGAAGATGAAGATAAAGAATGTGAATGGTACTTGCAATGTACGATAGTCATGCCAGAAATAAATCCTACTCAAGATCCTAATGGTAAAAGAATAAATAATTGTTCGTGCGAAGTTCAAGCGGTGAATGACGTCAAGCAGCAAGGAACTTCGCCAAATAATACGTCAGCCTGTATAAAAGAAATTCAGACAGTGAATGACGTTAAGCAACAAGGAGTTTTAACGAATGATGCGATACTATGTACAAAGGAAGTTCAGTATTGTCAGAACAATGATATGCAAAATGAATTATTGAAACAAAAAGGTATATTACGAAATATGTAGACAAAGCAGTATAATGTGATTTTATGTATGTACCTACTTATTGGTCAATAAATTTTGTTCAGAAATATTAGCGAAGGAGGATGAACTGGAATATTTATCGAAATCAGTGGAATGCGTTCTTCTACCTCATGAAAAAGAGAATAAATGTGAGTTACATGGATATATTTGTATTTTTAGCATATGAAGGAATTTGAAGTTGGTATTGAAATTATGAGCAATGCAGAAACAAAACTCATGATTAATTCTTTTATCAGTTTAATACTAATTAATGTTTTAATCAATGAGTTATAGTAGATCAAATGGACACAATCAATAAAAGCACATTGAAGTTAAATAATCAAGCTCAACAGACTGATATTCAAAACGTGTCAAAATTAGAAGGTTCTATAATCTGATAATACGTTTAATTTTTCATTTAATTGAATTTTGTAAACAATATAATAATATATAAAACAGGACAGTTAGCGGAAAAATCTATTAAGTACAGTGATCTCGTACAAGAGGGAACCTCTGTTTTTGATATGGATAAAAACATTAACCAAGAGTTATTATTTACTATTGAAGAAGAAGGTATTTGCGAGGCGTGTAAACCAGCGAGGGAGAAAAAATTTGACTTGGATTCCTGGTTTCGCAGAAGATCGGCTTCGGAATTATTTAATGATGACTGTTTACCGTGCAGATTGGAGAGCGAACTTAATTTTCAATTAAGTCGACTTACGAAAACTTTTATCGACGTTATGGATTCTACACTTCGACTGGCTGTTAAAGAAGAACTTGATCAAAAAGGTTTGTTTTACCAGACTCACCATTCATAAACTACGCAATATAGACATTGTGAAACAAAAAAAATCATAAAACGAAAATGAAAAAAAAAAGTTTGATAAAAGACATTTAGAATTATTGATCTACATATTAGAACGAACATGTTATATTTATTACAATGTTGCACAATAACAACGAAAGAAAGAAAGAAACTATGATTTATCAATCCTTTCGATCATTTTAAATCATATAACCGTATTTCGATTACTTATATTCACACTATAAATTAAAATGTTGATAGGTAATAAATATATTAACAACTCAGATTTATAAGAAGTTTTTTTTTTATACTTTTATAGGTAATTATTTATATGCTGTATAATTTCAGTTAGTTGCGAGTGTTCATCAGAACGACGCACTGTGACTGCACTAACAAATCTACAATATACTGATCAAGAAGTTAACGCGGTTGACAATCACCTACGTGCAGCAGATAAAACAGAATCAGAAATTCAAGCAGTACCAGAACATCAAAATAAAGCAATTTCGGTAACTCCTATAAGAAAAGAAGTCAAAACAAGTAGTATTTCTGCATTGCCATCGTCTCGCCATATTGGTATCCAAGAAAATGCGAAAATCAAGCTTCGCAACGTAAACACTCAGAAAACAGGAAATATGGAAAAAGTTTCGATAAGTGAACCAATTAATATTAAGAGCCATAAGAAAAAGATTGCGATTCAGAAACGTGATTTAAATTTAAAAGACGTTGGTCACGAAGAGAAACACGAGCAGCGTGTATTAAAATCATCGGAAAATATTCCGAGGGTCAATTGTGAAACGTATACAAATACCGAGGGGAAATCGCAACCTCTGAGCAGCAATATACATATAAATAATTGGAAAGCGTCAGAGATATCCATAAGAGAGAAATCACGAATTTTTAAGGAGTGTTGTAACGAAGAATTATGGGAAGACTTCCGTTGCGACGAAAATTGTAAAGATAAAAAACAGAATGGGGATGATTGTACTAAATTATCAAGTATTATTTGTGACGATTACCCTCATACTTCTATGTGCGACGCATCATTATGTACTATTTTGAAAAATGTTTTGACACCCGTGTAAGCAATTTAAGGTTGGCAATTATTCATTGGCCGTGATAAATTATATTTGAAAGGACATGATACATGAATTTTTTAAGCAGACGAATTTTATTTTGTAAAGATAGAAGAATTTAATGAGCAATATACTGAAAATTTAAACGAGTAATAGTGATTTATTTATTTTCAAAAAAAAGCAAATATTTTGAACGGAAAATAGATGTAAATAATAATTAACGGATTCGTGTCATTATAATTTTTTATTAATTAGTCAACGCAAGAAAATGAAATTAGATTCTTGTTCATGTAAACAGTGGGTTTTTAACCCTTAACCCCAGACAGTGTGCTGCAAGTGACGAGCTCCGACAGTTTCCGACAACGAGGTGCGTATTCGTATAGTCAACAGCTTATATGGCTTTTGCCAAATTAACGGCCACACCTTCAGGGCATACATGTATGCCTTACGCAATTAAAATATAAATGTATTTGTATTCTTTACGGAGCGCATCTGTTTTCATGGATAATACAAAGTTTGCATTATCTACTGTAATGTGAAATAAAATTGTCAATTTCTAAGCTCTTTATCGAACAAAAATTCTGTGCGGATCTGTGTTGTTTGTTCAAACGATTTTATTGTTGTCATGGCATATGCATTCTTTATAAAACATACAATGCTCATGCATTTTTTTCGGACGATTCATATTCACGAAAATATTATCATTCAAATCTACATGCATTTCATTTTTTCTGTGAGGTCTAGGTAGATCATCATTGCAACATGATACATAATCATCAATCGATTTGTCCGTTAATTTTTCTCCTTTATAGTTGTTTCTCATTAAAATCCTATATATTGTTTCCCAATCTTTGTATTGACAATATTCATCGAATTCCGACAAACGATCTTCTTCTACAGGCATTTTTTTACGTTGGGTAACACTAGCTAGTGATTTATTTCTTAAACATTCTTGGCAACTGTCATCTAATTCATCTGTGACTATATTCTCTCCAGTACTTTCTGATGTGCAATCAAGTACTTTGCTGTTACTGGGTATTATGCTTAAATAGCACTCACACGGATCATTAGTTCTGCAAATAATAAAATTATCACAAAATAGAAAATGTTCCATTACTTGGAAAAGTTACCTAATAATAGTTGACTGATTTGTTGGACTGCAGAATTCCATACTGCTCGAGCAAATATATGATGGACTTATTTCGGAATTCATACTTTCATTTGGACAAATAGTCGTTGCAATTGAATTATTGCTTGTTTCTTTATTCTGAATCTGCCAGTTAGTCAAAGAGAGTTTCTCCCGCGAATCTCTTCTCTCACAGCCTTGTGAACTCCCACAGTAGTTTTTACCGTAAGGGATGTCATTATGAAACCAGTTTGTCATATCCATTTTAAAATGGATTGGCGTCCAGATGTCCTCGGTATAACATTTTTTATATTTTAAATTCATTATCAAGAAGTGAAGATTTTTTTCAAATAAACACTTTAGCTTTAAGAAGTGTTTGCTTCTCTCTTTTATTTTCTTTCGATATGTAGGCCCAGTCTAAAAATCATCATATGTATGTTATTAAATATACAGTTGTACAGATGCGTCAGCAAGCCAGAGTATTTTACATCGCAGCGTATATATCAGTCTTTTTGCTTTGATATTGTAACTCGGTAATAGAAACAATTTATCTGGAAAGATATTTGAAAACTTTATATGCTTTTTATATTTTTCATATAAATGCATATTTTACAATTACAGTATTCGAAACCGGAGATTTGATTAATGATATTACATACTCGATATTACGTTTTGGTTAGCATTGATTTGATTCTCTTAAAGATTTAATGGCTTTCATGGATATGTCGACATTTTCATTTTTTATGTGAGAATCTAGTTTGTACTTATTTTTATAACTAATTTGTAATCTATACAAAGAATTTTTCAGACGTAGAGGTTATAATTCTTGAACAGAAAAAAGACTGCGGAGGTGATCGTTCTAATTAAAATTAAAAAAAAAAGATACACAGAACTGTTCATCGCTTGAAAGTGGCTGTACCATAAAATTAAGTGAACGGGGACGATTTCACTTCATGCATACTAACACTTATTATTATACTTACCATAAACTTATATTTATAATGAATTCTATATGTAAATTTAAATATCATTGAACGAGTTAGTTCGAAATTTATACTGATAATCAGTTTATTTTCGACTGCCTCTAGGGAATAAAGTCTATCCAGATTTTATCACTACAAGTTGGACATAGTCGTTCAGTATTTTAATTTTACACAAAAATGATATAACAAAAATAAACTTGCAGGTTAATATGTACTTGCATGTCATTATATACGGAAATTCAATAACATCGAAGACTTACAGAACTGCCTATACAATGTAGAACTCGCAAGACTAGTTGATTAATTTTTACATAAAATGTGTAATGTAAAATTAATTTTATATAAGATTTATTCATGGTCGACAACAGAATATACGTATTTCTTACTAGAAACGAAAACAATTACATATAGCCGGATTCCGGTAGAGACTGCAATAATAACACAGTACTAAATTTATCTATAGCTGCGTAGATATATTTGCAATTTCAAATCATTTGAATAAACATAGGCAGATAGGTTACTAAATGCTGCATTGCCTTTGAAACGTCATTCTTCCTATGCTGTGTTCAAAACAACCTTATCTGCGGTTTCAAGAAGACTGAATCGAAATTCCTAACGTGCTCACTAGATGGCAGAGCGAATGCTCCAAATGGCGATCCATAATCCGGTAAAATACAGGCATTTCGGCTTATGTCAGTATTCATGTTTCCCGTTGCAACGATAGTGTTTTTAGTATTCGTGTAAAATTTGTGATCGCGTGTACACTTCTAAGAGTGTCCACAGTCTGTTAACGATATTACAACGGCTTTCAATGACGTGATACACATCTCCAAACAGACTGAGTCCTGACACTCGATTGAACATCAGTTTTAAGATGGAACGCTGGGTCAGCTGTCTGTCGAGTCCGCGTCATCCTTCGCGTCGATATTCTTCTAAAATAGGAGTTACGCTCTAAAATCGGTCCTAGTGCAGTGTTCCTTTAGATGTGAAACGATTCTTTGCTTTTGGAAATGTGAAAATTCTCGTGAGGTGTATACGGAATCGAGGTGAGAAAATTTTAGCAAGAGCGGGAAGGGAAAGGAAGGCTGAGGAGACAAAAGAAAAAAAACGGTAAAGGTGACAGGTAGTTGTAAGATATCGTCGTATCTATGTTTATAGGTAAAACCAAGCAGTATGTGGACACGTACAATCGTGCGATTCATTCCGCTACAGTTAGTTTGTTGTGCTATCAATAATATTTAGGGTGATTTGTTTATCGAAATGATCTGACGCCTTGCGATTCTGAAAAATTCTTCCTTATCTAGTACGGAAATAAATCTTACGGCGAAAAACAGCTTTGAGGATAAAGGTTCTTAACCTCGTAACATCTGTCAATTTAAAAGCTTTTTAACCTTGTTGAAATACGTATGAATTGTGAATGTTTCAATTTATTTTACCAGGCACAACCTTGACGTAGAAATTCTCTATTCAAAACAAAAGTGCCTTGGTGGTACATTCCCTGATACCATCGATCATTTACATTACTAAACCAACACTTTCTCATTGCAAGATATATTAAAATTCTAACGAGTGAGAGTCACGTAGTTAATTTTTAGTAAGTCTGTTTTCACGTCCTGAAATACATAAAAATTTATATATTTATTTATAAATTTTACGGATTGTTTCTCTTCTATTATATATATGAAAATTGAAACAATATAATATATATTATAATTCAATTGGCTATGCTTCAAATACAATAATTTTATCTGTTTTCATGAATTCCGGTAAAACAGGTTTTCATGTGAAGATACTTTTAATGGCATTCGGGTGGAGTTATATATAGGCCAGCAAGAGTAGTGCGTAATAAGTACGGTGAAATTATCATCAATATGGTAGAAAGTACAATAATATGTGGTTAAAATTGGAATTGTAGGTTAGCAGTCATTATTATGTGCTTTAATAGATTATCAGTAATTACGCACATAATCATATTTTCGATTCATAATATTTTGTATGTACCATCAAATTATAAATTATCTAATAATATTGATATGCCTTAACAATTCTTCGTTTTCTTGTTTATTTCTACGAGATTACATTTTCGGTAAACGGGTTACTTATTTATCGTCTACTATTATTGAACTATATACATATATTAATGTATAAGTTACTTCGAACCAGGTTCCTCGTTTTTTTTCTTGCTAGTTAAGCACGAACACAACCATGCGGACGTGATTCCTTACGTAATATAGACTTCAGTGTTACGATGAAAGAGCTGTAGGCTGTTTGTGGTTTTTGTAATTTTCCATAAATATAAAAAAAACAGTTATTACTGTATACTGAAATTTCTATTGAACAATGCAATGCCAATTATATTTATTTTCACTTCAGGAATAATCAAATGGGTAAAAAGAATTTGAAACCGCTCCGTGATAATGTTTTTAAAAAATTTCCAATATAATCATTCAATTGTGATTTTACGATAGAATGCATACCCTTATACTTGCAAAATAGTAATTTAAAATGCTATGTAATTAAAAACAAAATTTAATAAATTTTTAAAAGCTCTAATCCGTATAGATCATAATTACAATTACACGCGTGATCGTCTTGACTGATTGTAAAATTTACTGGCCGCATGTTATGATATTTGCTTCCACTATCCAAATCTTCAAGAGCTCTTCGAAATAAGACCAACGCGATAAGCCAATGCTTGATGTTCAGTTCACGTTTAGCATTACGTACGCGAATGGGCGGATTACTTTTTGGCTGGAAAAAATCTGTGCAATGGCGTAGCTCTACTTTTGTTGATATCCAAGTGTACATTATCAGTCGACGCTTTATCTATCCAGGTAGAAGTTCTCATCGTATATCGTTGATTTATCAAAGCAGTGTGTCTTCCGTAATGATCTCATTTGCCGAATGCATCGTAAAGAATTCTTAGAAAGTGCATATACATAAACTTTCATTTCATAAAAATGTAACACAAGATTACAAAACGAGGCCAACCACGATCAAATACAATAGCCTACAACTTGTAATTTTTATCTGGTTATCATTACCCGATTACGATATTCGTACATATGAAATTTTCTTGGGCAATAGAACATTACTAGTGATAGAAAAGTCACTCAAACTGTTTAGTTCGTTCAGCCATGCGTCATTGTATTTAATTGATAGATAGTAATGTGTTTTGATTCATTAAGTAATGAAATTTGCATTGTATAAGTTAAGGTTATTATTTTGTTATCTGATAAACGTTAATCATTGAACCTTTTGCAATTAGGAATTTTTACAAAACGAAGTGGACGCTACTTGACAATTCGGTTCTGGTGGGGTCAGAAAATTCATATGAAAACCCCTGTGTAATTGTGCCAGAATGTGAAAATTAATTAAAAGACGATAATTGTTTGTTCTCAAATTATAATTTTGAGTTATAATCAAGAGTCCTTGAAAAAACTGAAGTTTTACGATGAAGCTCGTTCCTGTTGATTATTTGGGCTTCACGGCCATGGACCGACGCTTCAGCGGTCCCATGCTACCTTGGATTATAAGTGAGATCAAGAGAAGAGGAACTTGTAACAGAGTACGTATTTTCTTTGCATTTAATTGTTCGATTAATTTAATTTGCCATTACGTGACGATTAGTCAGTACACTGTTTGCCATTAAGCGGATGATTATATTTTTTATTAGTGTAGTTGCACTATTAATAAATGGTAGAAATCCTAACAGAACAGAGAATAGTTAAAACGTCACGTCATTTAATTAACTTGTGAAAGATTTTGGTGTTTAGAGGCTTTCAAGCTGTATACCATATAATATTCAAATGACTCTGTCACAATAATAATTATCATGCCGGTAACCATTCATTACATTTAGACATAGGTTTACGTTTCATATACAGATTTGGGTATTCAAGTATCTTATAGACGTCATAGACGTAAATGTTATTTACGAAAAAAATATGTTTAACAAGTAAAATAAAATTTGCTTACAATTAGATCTCTTCGAATTGCTTTTTTCAACATTTATATGCACAAGGTTAATCACACAAACATAATCTGATGATTGCGGCACGTACATTGGATGCTGGATCGTCATCGTGTCCCCTGGAATATTGCACGTAGGAAGTTCTTATGATATGTAGCCATATTTTATTATGTAACTTGGCAGTAGAAAATTCTTGTCTCTTGGTAAATCAATGTCAATATTAATGACATATAAGATTCCACTTTCATAGCATTCTGACATTCTATGAACAAAGTAAATTTTCTTACAACTTCTGACATTTATTTCGAATTGGGTATAAGAAAAAGAATAATATTTTTCAGTGGACCAAAGTTCTGTTGCGCCAATTTATTTTTCACTATCCTATTTAAAACTGAAGTAGGTGTTATAGTATCTCAAAAGCTGTTTATTTTAATTATATCTTACATGTGCGAGTTGATTGTGCATATTAAAAGAGATTGAAATTCTATATTATCCGTGGAAAGCAAAGATTCCCCGGAAGAAAATACATAACACTTTATATTTTCAATGCATTAGTGTCAGGTACATCAGGAATTTTAAAGTCCATTTAATAAAAGCTTCATCGTCGCACATACCTTGCGGGTCTGCAATACCCGCAGTTATATATGGTTATATTGACTATTTCAAATACTTTTTTTTTCAGAAAATGTGCAATAATTTATACTTTTATACAGCTTTCTACTTACTTCATCGTTTTCACGAACGTTGTTCAGTTCAATAGGGTATCCATAATGTTCCTCAGCTCTTATATTCGAGAAATACGAACAGTATAAACAGTATTACTAAACTTAATAATGTGAAATGCATCGCAAACACGAGGTGAGAATTAACAAGAGAATAATTATAAAGTAGCTTAAACGCGTGTGCGATTTCGTTGTCTAACAGCATTAATGAGAGTTTCGCAATGATAACAGTCGAATGACTCGATGTAATCTATCGATTGTTTAAGCAGTGATTATAAATCGTCTGGGATTGGCAACAGAGTGGGAATAAAAATATTAAGAAAAAATATGAACCACAAAAAGCATTTTCATTATTGCTAAATATGATTCATATAATTTATTCATCACATGTTTACTACGTCCACTTTGAATATTGATTAAGAAAATTAGGAGGTTGTATTTTTTTTCTTACTGTTTTTATGGATACCGGTTTTCTATTCTGATATATGCCTTTTCTTTAGGTTTATTTGCGCTTTGGTCCTAGTCCTTTAAATCGATAAAAGAGACCGGTATAAAGCGGCCGTTTTCCGTTGGTTAATTTCAAACTCATTGCGTAAACCGTTTTACGGCCTCCGATAAAAGCAATGTGGGCGTCACGGAATGGGAAGGTCAAATCAACGAATGCATACGTGTGCGCGTAACCTAACGGTGGCGACTAATAAAGGTTACATTTATTGTTCTCAGAGAAATCTTAGATTATGTGACTTCACGTTGATCGCATTAATTTTGTGCCAAGGAAAATCCAAAAATATCTTTCTTTTTGATTAGCTTAGTTTATGGACGGTCAACATCCAATAGGCGTGCAAGTTCAAAATATTATGCGGCTTAGTGTTGAAAAAGATCATCAATGCTGCGGGAAAAAACATGCGATACAAAGGTCAACTTTTTATGAGATTTATCGTTACGTTAATTTAGTTTTCACTAAGGATGGGATTTATGTATTACTGAATTGTTTTATATGGGGATTTTTTTTACGTTTCATGAATGTCGCTAAAAAATTGCCCTTAATCCGAGAATGATCGCGCAAATTTGTTTTCCGTTTGAAAAGCATTGACAATCAAACATGCCACATGCCTAATCCCGGGACAAAGTGACCGTAGATTTTAACTTTGTTTATCCATCCTTACGTATATCCGTAATTGACGTCACGTTAGTAATTTTCCAGTAATAAAATGTACCTCTGATTTTTCCAATCCAGTATGTATATGGCAGGATTATCAAGAGGAATATATATATATCTGTTTACATTCGATCGAATTGATTACGGTTGATTTTGTGCAAAAAGGACTGTCAAAATTAATGCTAACCTTATTTCATTTTTTCGTTCAAATAATAATAAAAAAAAGAAACAATATACAGTAACATAACTGCCTATCGAAATGTCAAGAGATGTAATAAGATAAATTATTCCAGCTTCATAATATCATTTTAATTTTAGTTGTTGTGTATTTGATATTTTTATCTCGAGTAAAAACAAGGTTTAGAATCAGTCAAACATCGTATTTTTTTCTTCATTCAGGTGAATCTTCTAATTGCCTCTGGATGTATATCGGCCTACACATCTCACAAGGAACAACCTTTATTTCGACATCCGATAAGCAGCGCATCAAAGCCACAGCCTGTGCCACCGAATTCACAGGACTCCAAGGGCGGCAGTTTCCTTTATCTCATTAAAGGTGACGACGGGCTGTATTACTGTCATCTTTTCAAGGCCAAAGATTCGGACACGGTTAGTAGTCACTATTTATAATATTTATCCACGGCTGTAAATTTTGAGTTGTGCACTTTTCGGTTCAACCGTTCACCTAGTGATGTAATGTGTTTTGCGAGTACATCACGTGCTCGCCTTACGTATGTATGGAAGACGTGCATAAATTCACATAAGTATCCATACTGTAAGAGTATATAGATAAGTATATGTATAGATGTACTGTATATAGGAACAGGTGTCCCAGTAGCGAATTACTGAAGTTTCCGCCTTTGACGTCACGTCATATTGTATGGTACCTTTTGTTTTTTTTTTAATACGCAAAACTGAAAGAATTTGATAATCAATGGAATCTTGAAACTTTGTTCATCTCTGTGGAATCATTAAATTTATCATGCTAGGCAACAGGAGCGTGTTATTTTAGTGTTGGAAGTATTTTCTTATATAATTTCTGTGTGCACCCTTGCGAATGAATGATTTTCATGATGTGGCTATCTATTTCGAGAGGAACTCTCTAGACAGTTTGGCAACGATGGTAAATTTTCTTAAGTTGCGCCAACTTCGGGTTTCGTTATGAAACTAGGAAATTTTCCATACTGTACGTACGCAATTAATAATAGCTTGGTTAGGTAGTAGGGTTTATTTTCCGTGTATACCATTACGGGTTGTTACATATATTCCCTGCCATACATGGATCCGTCTTTTAATTACACAATTTTACATTTTCCGTTCTTCCTTCTACACTGATGCACAATTTACCTCTTAGTCTGGGTAGGTTGATTCACGCATTAGTTAAATATTTTCGAATTTTTCATCAAAGAAATCGTCAAGTTTATTTTAGGTTTTTTTTATGTGCATTAATATAATTTGTATTTGCTTTATGTGTACGGAACTCAGGGGATACTTTTTTGTTATTTTTATTTTTTTCAGTATAAATGAACCAATTAAAGTCGTTTTTTTTTCGTACCAGTATCGTTTATCGTAACGTGGATACTGCTACTCTAATTTCGGCTTTTAGTGGTAAGTATAATATATCCTGAGTTAATTTTTAATGAAATACTTTTCGTTTTCATGACTTCAGGATATTCTTGCCAGTATTCTTTAACTTTAGGATAGTTTTTAAACATAGCTGATTTGTAGAAGGTACACGGAGAGAACTTTTCGTTCATTTTTCTTATGAAATTTACGATAAAAATTATCGTAAAAACCAGTAACCGTGGGACATCGTTACCATTTCCTTGCTTATTGCTTATAACATACCATATTTTGAGTGGCTACAAGTAAATTTTAAAGTGCACACGGTAAATATTGTTACTTGCAATTTTTATTGCGTTTCACAATGTCAATGTTTTTTGTGGTTGACTTCAAAGGTATGAAAAGTACAGTGCCTCCACCGTAAAATTGCATGTAGCGCACGAGACAATTCGGCTGTTTTAGATGACTTTTTAAATTCAACAAGGTGCAAGCTATACTTTTACACTACATATTTTCAAGTTTGAACAATTTTACCGTACCCCTCAGTAAAAGCTGACGTATCATGCTTACTTTTTAGGATGTTTTCGTGAATTGTTCTTAAATGTATAAGTAATATGTTACGAAACGCCATGATGTCTCGTGGTTACCGTGACTTTCACGGTAACTTTTAATGAAAAATTTTCTTCGTGTACAGAAGCGTAAGGCAGCTCGAGGCCTCCCAATCGGTGTCCCAAGACAGACTGCTGGCAGTCAATTGACAATAGTCGAATTCGAGAACTGATCATTCTGGTTAGTTGAGATCCTTATAGCCAACAACTCGTATTAACTCGAGTCGTCCCTTCTAACTAAATCGAGAGCATTTCTTAGCGAATTGGTACGTAAAAATTCGGGAGATCCTCCAACGTCGCTTCCCCAACGCATCGGGCGACAGGTGGCCCCCACATCCTTATCTCAGGTCAGGGAGTTGCTACCCTGTCCTTAAGCGTAACAAAACTATTCCTTCGCATGTCTGTGAAGTTAGCATATCAAAAATAAAATGGAGTTCTATTCGCATACAGTCGAGTTCTATAGTTCCTGATACATTTTAACAATAGTTCCGATGATTTAGTGCAAAAACTAAAAATTCATAAATGATATGCTAACTTCACACACACTTGGGATCGAGTTCTGGACTCGACGATTTTTTTCCTAATAGTTTTTGCCTTCCCAAACAGTTCTGCAAAGAGTTCTAATCTCTACCAGCCTCTAAATAATTATTAAAAATTATTAACAATATTTTTTGGAGTCCACCATGATATGCTGATACACGGATGCGAGTTCCGGGCTTCCAGATTTTTTTGACGATAGTATTAACATAACCAAGCAACTCTATGAAGAGTTCTGGTCTCTACCAGCCTCTAAATAATTATTAAAAATTATTAACAATATTTTTTGGAGTCGACCGTGATATGCCGGCACTTCTGTGAAGACCAGAACATGGTCGACTCCAAAAAATATTGTTAATAATTTTTAATAATTATTTAGAGGCTGGTAGAGATTAGAACTCTTTGAAGAACTGTTTGGGAAGGCAAAAATTATTAGGAAAAAAATCGTCGAGTCCAGAACTCGATCCCAAGTGTGTGTGAAGTTAGCATATCATTTATGAATTTTTAGTTTTTGCACTAAATCATCGGAACTATTGTTAAAATGTATCAGGAACTATAGAACTCGACTGTATGCGAATAGAACTCCATTTTATTTTTGATATGCTAGGACTTGATATGCTAACTTCACAGACATTTCGTTCGCTCGCTTGCAGCGCTTTGCCTCTCTCCTCCGGGGCGCCGGTATCTCACCCGGACCTCTGCCGGCCCGTGGAGACGTCTCCATCGGGTAGTCTCCTCTGTGGACCAACTTGGTACGCCAAGACGAGTGATACCCAGTTACGCAAAGACCCAATTGGATAAAAATGCGAATTTTTCCCTCCCGAGCGATTTTCCGTCAGTCATTTAACAACATTGTATTTTATCTTTATCTGACGGAATTGTTTTCAAACATTCAACGTCCTGTTCAATTGGACTCACTCGCTTCGCCATCCACTCGACGACGACGAGTCGACGATATACTTATCCACTAACTTACCCAGTCTCCGAAGTTTGAAAATTCCATCCTATCCTAACCTTACCTAACCAAACCTACCGTAAACTAATGTAATACTACATACAATGTACTATAATAAGATATCGTTCGTACCTAAGCTAATTCTCTGCACGTATGCGAGAGACTAATTAAAGCAAATAAACATAAATTAAACAACAATTTATTAAGCCTACTTCAAAAGAAAACAAAATTTAAAGAACGATTTATTACCAGATATTACGGTAAAAATCTTATGGCATAACGCTGCAGGTAACACATTGCATTTATTATATTGCCCATAATTCGATAGAAAATCTTTGAAAGAGAAAATTAAAGGTATGTCGACGCATTGGGTTAACGGCATCGAAGCCATATTATCATTATTTTGTATTCTCTTTTTTTTGTTGTCTTGAATAAAGTTGTAAGCATGGTAGGGAGCGGCCAAGGTGTACGCTCCCCTCCCACCAGGAGGGTGCCTTAGCGAGGCCAAGGGTTTTTGGAGCAGTAAAAGTTTGGGTTGCGATCTCGTTGGATCGGTTGCGGTGCTCCCTGCTACGCGTCACGAGTTTAAAAGTGCGTTTATTCCTCCACCTACACCGCCCTTGTAAGTCATCCTTTTCGATTTGAGCACTGGATATCACCCCTGAGCGGGATAGACCAATGGACGAGCCCATGGACCTTACACACCACCTCTCATACTCCGATAGATATATTCATTCTGAATATAAGATTTCTTGCAATCGATAATTAGGACTTTTATAGAATTATGAAATCTAGTTTTATAGAATAACATAATGGTTCGTATGTTTACTGAAAGTTCATGTCTTTAAACTGTTAAGCGGCGAATTTATTAAGTGAAGAAATTGCGTATACCCGTAATACCCATAATGATGGAAGGTTTCGCATGACGAGTTAACCCGTCTATCCCGTTTAACAGGTTAAGAAATTAGTACGTGATCAGCTGCAAATACTAATAACAATCGTAAATACTGAAACAATATTTTAGTAACCCAGCAAATAACACCGCAATCAATGAATTTTCGCTGAAAAATATTTATGTACAAATACTGCTGTTCATCTTCGTGGTTCTCGTTACACTGCAGGGATTAATTACACCTAAACGTGAAATGATGCTGTAATCGTGTGATATTGCGGTCAATGTTTGAACGACTTGGCTTGACTTGTTAAGTCATCCTAGGATACTTATAGGCAGTAGAACGGAGATCATCCGAAAATAGAGACACGTGGAAAGCACTCTGGCGACGCGTGAGCCTAATGACTAGCTTTTTGCCACTCGAACTTATTGTTAGTGTTTGTAGTATTTCTTTCTCTTTTTTCTTTGCTTTTCACTTGTGAATATAGTCAATGAAAAATATACGGTCGACAGGAATGCTACACTTGACAGAGAGTTAGAACTATAATTAGAATCATTAAAAAAAGTATATAATACATGTAAGAATCGTTTCATAATGTTTTAACTTAACTAACTTTTTAGTTTCTTTAATCATTAAAGTTGCTTAATTAATTGTAGGAAATACGAAATGTTATACAAAATATATGTGAAGTGCGACGGTTGAACACTTATTTTTTTTAGTTTGATTACAATTTTTTCTGAATAAAATATAAGATTATACTTTCATAAGTGAACATTTTATTGTGAGTATCGAACCATACATTTTTCCTATAAATTTCGACGGTTCGTTTCTAATTTTGGTACATGTACTTTTTTCACATACACTCGCTTGTATGTCGAAAGAAAACAGACATAATTAGTGTCGTGTATGCGCCTTGTTTCATCGTTTTAATATATTACTAATTATTCAAGTAAGTATTCAAAGGCATTTTTATCCACAACATTAAACTTGTATTCCATAAAAAGCCTGATTTAAATACAACTTCTACTTCATCACAGTGAAGATCGAATACATACATCGTATGAAAAGGTGAAGCGATAACAACTTGATATCTCTCTATATTGTAGCATGATGAAGTTTTATATTTTCCAATTTTTTCTAATAATTTAGTTTATAATTACTAAGAAAAATTCATTATCATTCCTGCTGCTGTATAGAAACTGATCAAGATCGAATGCAGCTGTTCTTTTTTTAATTAAAATAAAATATCAAGAATAAGTCTATGCATTCGCTCGCGTACTCGAATACGTATGTATATACAATACATACTTAAATGAGTTCTATATGGTTAAAGATCAGTAGGTTAAACGACAATTATATCCTGATTCTCTAGTGTGCAAAGCTGCTTGAATTCACCTTACACGTTTTGAAAACGATGAAAACCCGACCGTCTGTTTTTTGTGTGTTCGTTGGAATATTGTTTATGAAGTGGCAAATCCCTTCATAAGGAGATATTCGTTTTTTAAAGATGTTTGTTTGTGACAAAACAATAGAGTTATAGGTAACGAATAATTTATATTTAAACTGTATTTATACAACGTAACTCATGCAATACCTACCCTTCAGAGGGATTTAATATGTGAAATTTCGTTTATTTTCAATAAATTATCACAAAAGATTTTCGTAATAATCGTTTATACAAAGTTACAACGAAAATATATAAATTAATGTGTTCAAGTTATATTCACGAAATTTAATACGAGGGCACAATTTTCTCTATCACTTGCATATTTTTACACGATTTTATATTTTCACACTTTTCTTTTATTTTTGTCCATATTTCATTCGAGTTTTAAGACTACCTACTATGTCACGCATATGCAAAAAATTCATTTTAAAATTGCAAATGAATTTTTTGCTCGATGCATGAAATTTTAGTTGCGTTTTAACTTGAAAATTACCGGCGCAAAAAGAAACTATGCCTCTAGTATTGCAATAGTTTTGCAAGAGTATGGAACAATATTTGGCATCGCAAGAGTATGTCCACAGTATGTTATCATATATATTTAGTATTAGGCATATTTCGCTTATTGAAAGGATACGTATAATATTATATGAAATTAGTATTGAAGTAGTCTAGGAAAAAGTTTATTTGTTAAAATAAAAAGCAGGTCTGGATTTTGTCTAACATTTGCAGCAATTGTTACACGGAAGAAAAGGACTTATTAGCTTAAGCAATTATTTCGCCTTATTTGCAAGAAGAATAGGTTTCTTGTATCGTGTATAAGAATTTGTATAAAATGAATACAAGAAAATTGATAATAAGACAGGCAAGTTCCCATTCGCGTAATAATAATTTTGTGCCAAGACTAAATGCAAATAAATTTTCCTGTAACTGTGCTTCCGCAGATGAAAATCTCGTGTAAAGAATTTATTGAATCCGACTGGGTTATTAAGAAATTTAATAATATGGGTATTCCACTTCTTAATGAAATTAAAAAATTTTTTGTAATGTTTATGACTGTTTTACATAGTGCTTGCTTGACAGAATCGCTTTTAATGTTTCACTCTACATATTAAAAAATCCTAGAATCTCTTTGTTTTTCTCGTGAACAGTGATTTGTAGAGTATCGTTTGAAATATTAAATTGCAGCTATCCTATCGTCAACACGTTGAATCCACAACCAATCGGAACTTACCTACGGCAAATACTCCCACCAATAGAATATTGTCGCCAAGCTGTTTGACTATAATTAAACGTGTCCTTAGGCTTAGCATTCGTGTCACTTTAAAATCACTTATTCTAGTTGAGTGAAAGACACAGGACAGTGCACTTGTGCTGGAATTCTCATGGAGTGACGTGTCTTGTGACTATCATGGTGAATTTCTAAATAGACGAGACAACAATAATTTCTTAAAACTTTGGATTATCCTATATAAAGAGCAAGGTAGGATTACTTTTTGATAATTTTGAAAAATATCAATTTATATGCGTTACGCACATGCCTACCAAACATCGCTGACATATTAATAACTCACTGTTCGAGTCTGTCGTATTGGAAAATTTGTATAAAAATTCCTAACGGAATTGGGAATCAGTCATGACCATGACCTTTTCGAAGTTACTCTTTCAGTATAACTCTAGTGAGGATTATCTCATTTCGATCGGGAACCTTTCCTAGTCATGAATATAAGGCTGTATGTATGTGTTTGATATTGGCACTCGTAAATCTGGGCCATTTCTGCGCTGGCCATGAGTCTTGCTATGTTTATGCTGCGCTTGTGGTAACACAACCTTACGGTACCAACATGTCAAGACTGCAGTTGTAATTGATAAAAATCATTTCCCACTGGGATTATTATGAAACTGCTTAGAATTGCACGTACTATTGCATGCCGAGCTAATTTTTATGTCGATAATCGACTTATTCGCATTAAACGTATCACGGTATTCAAGGTACTTACTCTAGAATGCTTTGTCATGTAATTTTCCGTCAGAGGTTTTCTTTATCTTGTAAACCTTTTGCATAAACATAAATGAGACACTATGACGTATAATTCTGCACGGTCCGTGTCTGTGTTAAATTTTGAATATAAGCTTACGCATATGAACAACATGTTTGTGATGACCAATGTATAAGCCACGTGTATATATACATACATGCACGCGCGCACACACACACACACACACACACGCACGCATATATATATATTCACAGGATATATTACATTCGGTAGGATCGTGGATGATATAATTGTGATAACTTTCCTGTTATTTTACTGTAGAAAAATGATTGTTCTTCTTTTTTGTTTGGTTTCTGTTAGGTAATTGTTACGGTACACAGGAGCGCATCCATTGTACGGGAAGTATTAAATATTGGATATGGTCAATTATTCTACTTCGATAAATACATAGACTCATTCCAAGAAATTTTTTCTACAAATAGATAACTTACTTCATACGAGATATAAATACGGGAATATGAACGTCAAGACCATAATGCACAAATTTTATGTAGTATATGGTAATTGTTTTTTGCTCAAATTATTATTAGCGGGACAATTCTTTAAAATAACTACATGAAATATGTAGTGTCCATTCGAATTATAAAATTTTGATTTACTTATAGGAACCATTCTTATTAAGCGAAATTTGCACAAATTAATAATTCTCAACGTTATCTTGAGAATAATGTATGAACCGTTGGCCAGTTGAGATTACGTCAAAACGAGTTAGGGAAGAGGTTCAGTCACGCGTGTGACTTTTAATTACGGTAATTATATGCTGACGGTGGTTATGTAGACAATAATTTCTTGATGTAAATCTGCAACGTAGTACAAGATACAATATATTCATAAGATATGTTATAACCGGAATATACACTATGCACAAATTATTTTCTTCTTCTGTCTTGATGGCTAATCGACGTAAACATCAAAATTCCTTTATGAAAATAAATTAGTCAAAAATTGTTAAGAGGGAAATGCACAATTGGCATGTGTGCATATAATTATAATTTATACCGTAATTACTCCCGCTGCAAGAGATAATGTTAAGTAAAAATTCATGTTTTTAAATATTATTGCCTTACTGACATTAATGGATGGTAACGGAAAATAAACAATAATGTTGTATATTTTATACGTTATGTTCATATGCATATTACATCTGTACGAGTCGTGTTTACTACACGGAGAGAATTTTTCGTTAATTTTTTCTATGAAATTCACGATAAAATTTACCGTAGAAAGCAGTGATCGTGGGACATCGTTACCGTTTCAGTATTTATTACTTGTAAGACACGGTATTTTGATTGGCTACAAGTAAATTTTACAGTGCACACGGTAAATATTGTTAATTGCAATTTTTACTACGTTCCACGGTAAATTTACCCGGTTCAATGTAAAACTTTCTGTTGTTTTACGAAAAAAAAAATCTTATTAATATAACCAAAAATTGATTGATATTCTTAAACTATTGCAAAACGTACAGTGTTATTAGGAGCATTGCATCAGCTGAAGTTAGTTCATCCATTCGATCTGTAGAACCTTATTCAAACTGTTCAATAAACCTACATTTATCAACCTAAATCATACTTTTCTAATACTTATTTATAATTCTCTGCAAACATGTGAGGAAATAAGTAAAACAAATAAATATAAATTAAACGACAGTTTATTAAATTAATACCATTTCTTAACAACATATTGGCTATCATTGCTTTGACGTACCTGATGTGTAACAATCCGACCGTACATTTGAAGAATATAAAAAGTCCGAATATTTTTCGTGGTTTACTTAAAAAATATGAAAAGTAATGCAATCTTTTAGATGACTATTTAAATTCAACAACGTGAAAGATATAGTTTTACACTACATATTTTTATTTTTTGAAATTTTTACTGTAAATTGCAGTGAAAGCTGACGTGCCATGCTTACATTTTAGTATATTTTCGTGAGTTGCTCTTTTAAATATATAGGTGATATCTGATATTTTATGAAACACCATGATATCCCGTGATTACCATGATTTTCACGATAATTTTTAATGAAATATTCTCTCCGTGTGGGTTTTAAAATCTCTGTAAGTAATTTGGCATTGTCAAGGATTGCCGTTAAGTAATAATTAATGAATGCTTCAAGATTTATGTAAAATTAAATTACCAAGTATAAGTATATTTTAACTATTCATATTTTGAATTGTCTCAGTAATTGACAGTCTCGTGTATACACTGTAAAAGTAAAATCGCCCGTTACTTTGAAGGAGTTTTTTTTTTTTAAGAAAAGGAGAAGTTGCTAGATAATGCTATATCGAGTTTCAGAGAATCTGCGAATAATCACAGTAAGATAAGACATAAATAGTATGAAATATTTAAACAAATTGTATAACCAGAAATAATTAGTGACATATTACGTATACTATATAAGAAATAATATAATAAAATTCGAATAACTTTTCTTAAACTCAAGTATTACACGATCCCGGGGTACAGAGTATCATTCGTATAGAATTCATCATTAAGGGCATGAATTATTATTCATTCAGTACCAAATCAACACGACCTACCGTTTAAAGTTGTTGGCCCAACTTCTTCGAAAAGGCTCTGCGACCAAATATCTATTTACGCACTCGTTCCCAAGAGGACGCACACGCGTGTAGTACCGTAGGAGACTATTCATACGAGCGCACGTCGGGACGGCTCCCGGCCAGTCGACGTTAGTGCGTCCGTCCGTAGGGACGTCGTGATATCGTAAACTCGCTGAAACACTTGTAAAAGGATCGGGGGAAATTGTACGTAGGGCGTTGTAATATGATTTGTATCAAGGAAAAGTACGGGCGTAAGGCAGTGTCCAAGGGCACTTTTACCTCGCATACATTTTGAATGCGCACAAAAGAGAGTACGCTCGTGAGAAGTTGACAGTCATCGAAGAAGTTGTGCGTCGTGGAAAAGTTATTCGCTTGTAAACGAAGTTCTCTCGAGCGTATATTATTAAACATCTCGCCAAACTCCCATGCAATTAAACAGCACCTGCAGCTAAAGTTCCACGGTGGGATTTACCCAGAGTGCATTCCGCTCGGTGCAAGTTGCGTCTGAGAATTTCCAGTCGTCGCGAGTGCATTCATCCTAATGTCCGAGGGTTCTTGACATTGTGAGATTCGAGTGCTAAAATTGTTGTGGAATGTCAGCAGCAATTGTGAAGTTTTACAATTGACAAGACTGACGGAAAGAAAGTTCCACCGTATTGAAGCTGTTGTGTGATCTTGTTGAAGTGTTTAGAGAGGAACGATTTTGAGAAACTATCGGTATTGGAACTTTATTACTTTTGCATTGGAACAATAACTGCAATAATAAGACTGAACTCAAATCGGTAACTCAAGGGAAACCTACTGTGATTTCATCAAAATGATTACTGTGCCAATATCGTCTTCTAGTCCCTACGTAACAATCACTTCTTACAGTGATGCCAGCGCTCTTAGCAAAAAGCCTTCGGTGAGTAGCACGTTTGCTCGTGCTTTTTTCTGCCGATTGCTCTATTGACTCGACACATATGACTCCATGTTGTGATTTTTGAACATCGAGATTTCATTAATAAGATATGATACAACTTCAATGGATATTTTGACTAAGCAGATAGAATGTGGGACAAATCAGTTTTTGCTCAGTCCTGCTTGTTTATTTTGATTGGATATCAATGTGGCGACTATAGTCTGGTTTTAGAAAGTTTCGTGAAATCTAGTATATTTGTGTATATATATATATGTATTATATATGTATTTAGCGAGTACTACAGTGTAATTATTAAGTCTATGCGTGTTATTTAACTACTGTGAATACCGATCAATGTACAAAACGTATGGGAATGATCAAACTCATTTATTTCAAAGCGGAAGAATACTATTGTGTACCTGCCTACTCTTCAGTTTTCAAGCTTCATTGTTTTTGGGATCATGGCAACTGTTTTTGCCAATGGCCATGACCTCATTCAAATTCTCCTACAAATATACAATCATAGTCATTACTAGCAATAACATCATTAGTTTGTCATGCATCTTGTAATATGTTTTGAAAATATGTTCTCGGAAATATAGCATAACAAGACATATTCTTGGAGGATCCAAATATCCGTACCGTTCCTCAAAATTTAAAGGTATGCTTCTCACAATTTTATATAACGGACAGTAGAAACGCATAAAATGTTAGGAAAATTAATTTTATAAATACGCTTCAATAATAAGTTACGAGAAAGCCCCCATGCACATGATTATCGAAAGGTTTCCAGATTAATCATTTAAAAAATAAGTTAGGGTATATCTATTTGGTGGGCGTCAACGAAAATTTCAACTGGCAGAATTTAATCGGCACAGCCAGCAGATGTGAATCTTGGCGTGGAGCATTCTGTTAAAGTCAACCTCGGACTTTGGAGTCCGTTGAAATAGTTTCCTTTCGTACGTAAATAGGAGATGACTATTATTTATCATGTACGACGGCTGTCGCGTTAATGTCTCTGAAGCCGAAGGTATTGTGTTGTGAAAGTAACCGTGTCCTCTTTTACGATCTTTCACCCTTGTTTACACCGGATATCGAAACTTGGGATGAATCCCAGTAGGATGGAAAAATATCAGATTCGAAATATCGTGCGTTCAATGCCAGCCAGACTGTGGAAACACGCGAGCTTCCGCGACAGCAGATGATAATAAAAAACTCAGGTTCTAATTGGATATAGGAAGCCCTTCACAAGTACGATCCTTTTTTTCTGTGTCAGCAGCTACGGGAGAGTCTTGGGACGCTATGAACTCCCAAGAGGGGTAATAGGAAAAAGTGGTAAAAGGTCTTATCGATATATCAATTGCTCCTGGACTCTTATCGGAACAGTCGTGTCGAATGCATCAAGAACGTCTTTTGAGTAGAAAGCTACTAGAGTCACGAACTCAATGATATGCTTATTGAAACGTGAGATTCTGTATTGTTACCAAGAGGCTCTTTGCCCACGTATGCTTATACCAAGAATAAGATTTGCGTTGTACTGTATTTTTTCTTTCTAATTTTTTTTCCCTGTCTGTCTGTGGCTCGAATACGAGGTCTTATCAAGAAGTTCTATCATTTACAATTAGTTTCTGTGCGCTTTACTATAAGGAAAAGTCTTAGTATTTTTTGTCCCGAAGCCCCTATACGATTAATCACGATGTATATTTTTGGAATATATTCATCTGGCTTTAGTAAACAATTGTTTCTCCGAAGGTATTTTATAATATAATTCTGCATGCAGACAAGTACTCTTTCGAGTGAGTGAGGTCGGTTCGTGAAAGATATTCTTGGCAGTCGGCCGCCATTGGTCACGTTCTGGCCACGTTTCGTTACGAAATCAAATTTATTTATTGATCGTTGGAGAACTTCGATCAGTCAGTAGGCCACTTTGTTCATCAAGCGTACTAATTTCTCTTGATGTTTATAAAAATTTTATATCCCGATGCATAAAATCTTCGGGGAAGTTCGGAGCATGTTGAATTGCTTAATTATTGTTTTGTTACATAATGATTGTATATATAGTCGTAAAAATCTGAAGCATACAAGAGACCTGAGAAGTAAAAGTATTCAACATGATTTACTAATCGATCACGTATCGTAAATTGGGATCTCAGTTCAGCTGTATTTCTTTTACTGCGTTTTATTCACAGGAAGGTCATGTATAAACCGTCAAAATATGGAAACGATGCTATATAATTATTTATACTTGATATTAAACGCGTAGAAAATAATTTGATTTCTCTTATGGTCAGATTAAAGGATTCCATGTTATAATAATTTACCATTATACTGCAGAAAAGTACAATGATTACATTACTATAAACAAATGTTTGAAAAGGACTTCTATTTTCCCACTTTATTGCTCGCATATTTTCTTTGTACACGTCAAAATTATTTTTAAATGAGATAATGAAGTAATTCATGCAATTTATTGTGTATACCATGTGTGTCATGCTAGATAAGATAGCACGTGATCTGTTGAACTGTAATTACTAATTAATTAATTAATATTATTAAAGTATCTTGTATATAAATATGCAATTTTGTATGGATTTTTTCTTGGTACCTTTTAATTCTCGTATTAAAAATTTCAAGAGTTATGACCCACAAGTAAACATATGGATTTAGTAATTTTACGATGTTTAATGTATCTCAATTACTGATAACGTTACCTATGTTACCAAATATTTTAACATTTACACTCTAAACAATTTGTGAATTATGAAAAAGCTTTTGTTTGGCTTTTTAATCCTTTTTCAAGTAATCGATACGTTACGATAGATTCTCTGACTTAAGTTAATTCTGATAACGGTATCTCAATGCATTGCAAACGTTTGCTTAGCTTAAAGTAATTCTTCATCATATCTTCAAAATTCAATGCACATTATCTATTCTTGTTATTCAATTCATAGTTTTCCACTAAATTTGAGTTAAAAATAAGTATTTTCAAGATGAATACAATATATTTTATTAGTATATCAGTATGAATCGGTGAATGTTTACACTAGGTTATCTTCTTAGTATCTTACGTGCATATCCCTGACAATATTAATAAACGCCATACGATTTACTTGCGTCAAAATATTTTTGTTTACGATGAATTTGTTTGACTGATTTCATCTTTTGATACGATCTTGATCCCTTAATGAATTTTAATGACAGTTCCAAAGTCTATATAAGCTTTTAGCATGACCACCATTCGTTTTGTTAAACGTTCAGACAAAATTTTGATCTATCGATTCACCGTAAATTCATGATGAATTTATTATAGATTTAGAATTGTTTTATAAGATGACATGAGCCAAATGAATTCATCAGAAACAACAATATTTTTACGCGGACAGAGCCCGCCGTGTCGTCCTATAAAATCTTTTACAGTAAACAATCATTAACGCTCACAGAGTAATTTAAAATTCATAAGTACAAACAGAAACTCTATACTCATATATTTTGAAACATTCCAAGACAATTTTTCATGTATTTATCATTTCACCGTTGTCACGTTTACGAATGAAATGAATAAAAGGAAAACCTTTTTTCACTGTACAAAGAAAATCATTTGTTTAAAGCGGATACGATATCATACAAGTGGCGAGGTATTTCTGCTTGAGAAGTTTACATCACGTAGTATATTAGACAAACTCAATGACACGTGAGGGAAATTCCGAATGTCACATATTTACAAAAGTAGACGATTCTACCTGATAAAATTAGTGAAAAGATATCTGAGCAATGACGGATTCGTTGGTCAGTCCAGCTGTGCTTCTGGGGATTGTCAGTCAGAATAGAATTGAGGCGCCTGTTTGTCTAGAAAGATCTGACGCACGACCTAGAAAAACCGAGTGTCCCATGTATACATATAGTAGTCAGATCCAATTATAAACTGTGCTTCTCTCAAAGAAAAAGAGCGAAACTTGGAAGGTTCATTATCTTCCGAAGGACCTCACGTCTCTTCTCTCATGTAATGGCTGCAAGTGTAAAACCAAAGTATGACTTCGGTGTCAAGCGTTGTACACTAGTAGGAAGGACTAGCTGCTAATCAAGCCGTAAGAGGACGCCCGAGTGTAAGCACGCGAATGCTCGATGGAGAGACAGCTGATAATTAGGGAAGGGTAAGGATAATGCCGGTAGACGTGAACCGTGATGAAATAAACATTGTCGAATTACGATTTAGCGTGATATATGACGGACGTGTAATTTTTGTATTTAAAGTTAATGCGCTACGTGATTTTGTAAAACTTCACTTATCGGTTCAAGTGAGTTTCTTTTAATTAGTAATTTGGGTTAATATGTAACGTAACATATTACGGAATTATTAGGTTATATTTGGCCGGTTATACATCTGGGAACACATGTTTGTCGAAAGTTTAAATGAAGTTGCGAGTATCTGGATTATCCGTCGTTCAGATACGCAATTTTTCATAATTGATATATAAATAGAATTAATTTTTGTCGTTAGAGACGAGGGTACTCCAATTGGATATAAAAATATATAATGGTAATTTTACAATAATTAGAATAATTATTAATGCATCTAGGCTATTTTACGTCATTGACCAATCACTGATAAAGATTAATCGTGATTGCCATGCCACGCGATGCGATGATTGTCACATTTTTTCCACTATCGTTATTTGTATATATACTGAATTAAACAGCTGAAACGCGCCATCTGAAGTTAGCACGTCCATTTGATTCTCATAACCAAAGCTTGTTTCTGTGGTGGGTTTGGGCCGATTAACCGGGTATATTCAGACACAGCTATAATCTCGTTTGCACGGATATGATTGATTTTATCATTGTGATATTTGAAGATATGTATATAAATATATATTTTTGAAAGTATTACGTTAAACACAAATATAAGCATTGTACAGATAAATCTGTTTCTAAAAATATAAATTGTCTACCAATCATTTTAGTAACTGAAAAAAATACAACCATTCCTGATTAGTGTTCATACGTATTTACACTTTTGATATTTGAATACATGGGGACATTTCCCACGCGGCTGTTTTTCGTCATTAACAAAGCTAACTGTGACCACCCACGTTGTATGTACATATATATGTATCAGATCACTAAGCGCCCGATTGACAGTGGCGTTAGCAAAATTTCGATAGCGCTGCGACGTATTTTAACGGGAAATACGAGAATTTAGCGTCATATATAAACTGTATAAAAATATACTTGGTCTACGAATTCAATGTTTTTTTTTTTATAGTTGGCAAACAACGGGACAATTAAGAAATCACACGTGGTTTTCCATAACATGACCAAAGTATATGATAAAATAGATAATAAAATACATTTCAGTGTAAAATGCACATGGTACTTGTTGAAGACTTCGTCGTTTTCGATCTGTAAAAAAAACGCATTGGACTCGTGCACCAATTATACATATATTAAATGTCAAAATGTCTATAAATAATACATCCACATGTTTATAGTATATTCATATATATTTTTCATATGTATTTGTATGCCTAACTTTTTGCTGCTTTTTATATATACGAAGTACAACATGTATGTGTGCACATAACACATACATGACACATATAATGTATGTGAAATGTATATAGAATATATTTACAAAGATGATCAGATAAAGTATGTTGCATTAGATGAAAACATACAACAAGGTTGGGTCCTTTATAGGTGTTGAATTAGGTTCATATGGCAATCGAAATCGTACAATTTCACAAAATTTTCGAAATTTAATTACTTCAATAAGGCTCACATTGTGATGATTGACTAAGCCCAGTTTGGTGTATACTTTGAGTGTATCAAATCCATGTGTGTACATACATATGTTATGTACGCCACATATATTTTTCACACGCAAATTGATAAATAAAAAAATATATACATGTCAAAGGATACTTTTCAGGACTTTTTGTCTTAAGGATTGGCAGTTTTTAGGACACTTGGTGCTTTTCAGGACGGGTCTGAAAGAATTTAGATATGTAACGTATACTTTCACGACCATAAAGCGGGACTCACACCGAATTTTCCAAACAAAATTTTTTGTTAGACACTCGGAGTTGTGATAGACTAAGAAGTAGTTCGTTAGGTTAAATTAGATTAGAATTTTAATGCCACGTGTCCCGAGGTTTAGTTTTTTTTTTTAAATAACACATTGGTTTGCCGTTGTGAATAGCCAGTGTCCCAGAAACTGCCCCCGGACAAGTCTATATATATATTTTAAGAAGGGTAGTTTTCAATACTCTTTGTCTTGAGTATTGGCAGTTATGAGAACACTCGGTGTCTGTCAGGACAAGCCTGATAGCATCTTGATACGTAAAGTATACTGTCAGGACCATAAAGCGGTACTCACACCGAATTTTCCAAAAAATGTTTTCTGCTAGACACTCGGAGTTGTGATGGGCTAAGAAATTATCGTAGAAATACAAATTATATATGTATATGCCATTGAGCAAATTATATTTTCAGCAAAAGGAAAAATAAAAATAAATTCACCGTTAAAGGCCAGACGATAATATTAAAATATATTATTGCAGTTGGCAGACACAAGCTGAAATGTTATTGCTAATATAGTATTTCAGAACGAAATCTTTCAAACATAATCAAAATATTTTTCACTGCGTCACGTTTGCCGCTTAGTATTATAAATTATCAGAAGCGGTTTCGATACTTAGAACTCGAGCAGGCTCGTTATTATTCGTACAATTTCGTTTCCTTTTACATTAGACTCGTCGTACCGGATTCGTGACATGCGCTTCATTGCAGATTATATCAGCTAGATGTTAATAATATTTTATAGTAAAATTTGTTTTGGCAGAATCGAAGTTTGTAGTTCATGCACTGACAAATAAATTTCAGTGACCTAAGTCTAATATTTAAATTCTACTGTAGTAAATATCACTTTTAGATACCCGTTGACTATATGCACATACATTATAATATATGTGATTAGATGTTTAAAAAAAATTCTGTTAATCCTTTACTCTATACGATATATGGTGTGATAAAATGTAAATTCGTATTTGCATTCTACGTACAAAAACCATACGGAGCTAAGCACACATAAACTTTTAATAAACACGTGTGAAAAAACACATGATAAATGCAAACAGTTCAATACCCTTTGATCATATAAAGTTACTACTTATCAGGACTGTGTGTTCGATATTTTATATGGCGATTTCTAATTGTTTACAACCTTACCTAGAATTAGCATTTTTCTTTTTCGTTGAAGCTAAGTATTATATATTAGCAGCAATATAAATAAAATACTCGTATGTTCTTGTAAAGACAAGTCAATCAGAATAAATTTCATTTCATACAGACATACATTTCATACATTCGGTTAGAGTTTTATACGTAAAGTTATGTTATTTTTAAAGTGTTAGCTGATCAATAAACTAAAAAATTCCATTGGAATGTAAATATTGCTTATATAATTTTCAATTGGGTCTTGTTACTGTTATGCGCACGTTATACATTATGTTATGTCATGTTATGCTAGGAAAACAAGGTTAACAGTTCATGCCTTTACGCCTTTGTGTTGTAGTGAGGTAGTTGATATTTACGACCGGAAGGCTAATTAGGATTGATTATTCGGTATGAATATTGAATAACAATGTGATTGAACTATGATCCGTGATAACACCGCGATACACCAATGGTGATTTCTATCAAGTGATTTTCTCCATTGTTTGGTATGCAATTCATATAAAGTGAAGTAGCGTCCGTCATCAAATGGTTCTGTGTTCCGATGTTAATGATTATCGTTTAAAATATTCCCATGATTTGTGACACGTTCGCATACGTCGGGCAACCTCCTTCGTTAGAAATGTAACGAATCTTTCGTTGAAGCTCTTTTCACAACTTATAACTATTGGCTATTCAATGCAATAGGATCCAACATGTTTGCCATAACGTATTAAATCATTTTTATTAACGGTGATTCAATAATGGTGGCAAATGAATGCGAACACATTGTGTAGATTTTTAAACGTTGGGTTAGATTGTGTCAAGTTAGGTTAACATTGATATTAATTCTAGAGTAGGAGCGCGGAGTCTCCGAGATACTCCAGAACAATGCTTTTCGAATGGAGAATAAAATTGCGCGACCATTTTTGGATCAACGTTATCTTGAAATTCGTTTCTGGTTGTAGTATACTGATTGATAACAAATGAAATGTCTTTCGGGATCTACTGGGAGTCACCCTCTTACTACTTTTATTATAATATAATCCCTTAGGCTTGACATTTTACTCATCGATCGAGTGTATATAAACCTAAAACGTAAAATGATGCATTATACTTTTTATTTGTATTACTCAAAAATACGCGAATTCATTCTAATATGTATGTTTGCAATTTTAAAACTTATACCTGTCGCGAATGCAAATATATTTTGCAATTGTTCTGTATTAAAATAAATTTTATAAGTTTTTTTGACTATGGGTCTCCAATTTTTGCGTGTTAATTTTTCACAGGAAACATGAATTTTGACTTGATCGAATAATGCTTAATATTCACGTAAATAGGGGAATATGATAATGAAGTATAATACTCTCCTCATTGTTGTCTAAAAAAATCATAATAAAACTCGGTGTTAGAATTGGGAATTTATGACGAGTAGAATTGATAACAATGTAAATTATCTTTTGAAGACACGTGTTTCGATTTACAACTTAATTGACTGATCGAGGAAATGCAAAGCAATACATTGAAATTAGTCTAAATTGTGTAAATAAAATAACTAAAATTCACTATGGAAAATCGATTAATTTATTATTATACTACAATAGTTTTAAGACGGTTCTGCTGATGGCTTTTATTTTTACAGGTGCAAGAGCTTTTCAACGCCATGAAGGAACAATCTTTGTCGTCCAGGATAGAGAAGGACAAAGACCTTCCTCAGAAGTCACACAGCAGTGCAGCAACCTTAACTACTATCGGTGCTGATATATCACCTAGCTCTTCTCACTTCTTCGAGGTAATTTTTATTATTTCATTATTCCTACAAATTATAATTTGTTATTATTATATTATTCGTCAATAGGTTTTAATATTATAAATATTACTCTATTTATATTTACATCACTCGTATTAGATTATATATTTAGGTTTTGTTTAGAATTCCATAATTCAGTAGCCATTACATCGACTAATTTTTTTTACTGTGTTTAATCTAGGTGCTTTACGTTGGAAAAATTAAGGTACCGTACAAGAAAGTACCTGAATCTTTTATCGATGACACTCTTATAAAGTTTAGAACCCACGAATTGGAGAAAACGAAATCTTCAGAATCTAATTTACTTACTGAATGTCAACGACTGCAAAGACAAGCCAGCATGAAGTTTACAACGTTAAATATCAGAAGAGACAGCCAGGTAATTTCAATTGATTGTTCTTCTTAATTAATTTACTTTCGTTTTTAAAATCATTTTGTAACGAAGTATGTTTCATTATTTTAGCTTTATTGTAATATATTATTACGACTAATTTTAAGTTTCGCAGCAATTCATTTTTCATGTTTTAGGATTCGAGTACCAGTGACTTGGGAAGCATAGAAAATATATCGGGCAGTGGTATATTATCGCCAACAAGTCCACTAGGTAATTCCAAAACTTTGGGAGGCTCCGTGGAAACTTTACAACCGACCGCTAGTAATCCTGCAGAGAATGTTGAACAAGAGAGTAATCAAGTGCCAAAGAGAACTAGTAATCCTAAAATGCCGTCACCTGAAATGATGCGAAATAGAGCAGCATCGACAGGCAACGTTCTAATTGCTAGAAGAGATTCCTCTGTAAAAGCAAGCGATGAGCATAATCGTACGATGCTCTTTCAGGTTTGTAAAAAGGCATACAAATTATTTGTGTTATATACATACATTATTATAGGAAATGCTTTATTCCCAATAGTATATACTTTCAGGTGGGCAGACACGATTTAAGATTGATCAGTCCAGACAGGAAGCAAGTTTTGCTGCATAAACAATTACGGGATGTAGCGAGTTGCGTTCAGGGTATTAAAAATCCTGAACACTTTGGTTTTATCTGCAGAGAAATTGGTGTTGAGTGTTACATCGGATATGTTTTTAAATGCCAATCTGAATCTGTTGCCGATGATTTAGTTGGTGGTAATTATTACATTGTAGTTCAATAAATTTCTTATTATTAGAACTTGAATTTCAGCAGTGTTTCATTTTCATCTTTTTTATATGCAGCGATAACACAAGCATTTGTTGCAACATGTAACAGTTCGAGGAAAGAGAGGCATCCAGTATTTTCGTGTGACCATTGTCCTATGGTCTGGTACAACAAATTATGTCAAGAAATTGATGGTATGTACTTATGTTATTGCAGAACAATATTATAACTTATTTTTGATTATGAATATTTATTCTTGTATTTTTCAATAGCATATTTTCTACGTTGTTATCTTCAATGCGTATAATAATATGTCATTTCACTGAAAGCTTATTAGGTTTTCTTTATTATTGGTTTTTTTTTACGAATGATGGTATATCTTATTTTTTTAGGACAAAGTGATAAAAAGACACAAAATATTATTTTTTCACGAATGGAAATGCTACCGGAAGACGAGCAGGAAATTGTTGTGACAAAATATAAAGGTGCTGAAGCAGCAGGTGGCTCAAGCACTGGAACGAATCTACGCGAGCAGAACCAATTTTTAATGATGTTGCTGCGTGCACATTGTGAAGCTAAACAAGCTAGACACGTTCACGACACAGCTGAAAATCGGTGAGTATTTGAAAAAAGTAATTTGGTACACCAGTATGTATTATACAATTTCATTCAGCAGTTATTTTAGCACGGATTGCAAAATTCGTTGTATTTTTTCAGGAGTGAATTTCTCAACCAGTATTTGAGCGTTGGCGTAGGGAGCACAATATTTATGAAAGCAAAACGTTCTCTAACGAATAGTTTTGATCATTTAATGAAAAGGAAAGGATCACGCGATGATTTTGGATTAGGATCTCAATTAAACTCCTCAATTGTCAAAGACGGTAGCCAAAGTCCCGTGGGCTCTGGTCCCTCTTCAATAGTAGACACTACACCTGAATCTGGTAGGCCACGATCATTGAGAGTTTCTCCGGAGCAACAATTAAATGTAAATACAGGACCAAAGAGTCCCATGATGGACATGTAAGTTACGGCATAATTAAATATAGAATAAAGTAGTACTTCTATCAATGTCAACTGTTGCAGAATGAGGTAATTAACGTATATTTTCTTTATTGATATTGATAGATTCCTCAAAGTAGGTAATTCACCGAAAATGTCACCTACTGAATCTGAAAAAAATAATAGACTGCAATCTAGTGGTTCCTGGAGGCAAGCGATTTTAAATCGCGTCGTAACGCCTGGCAAAGATCAGGAAATTAAAGGAAACGATAGTCCTGGCGGTAATAGTATCAATAAAAATAATGAAATGGTTTCGACACGAAGAACGAAGGAAGAGTTAAGGGAATTATGGAAAAAGGCAATTAATCAACAGTTGATACTTATCAGGATGGAAAAGGAGAACGCGAGGCTGAGAGGTAATTGAAAATCATTTTAATTGTATTATGTTAATACTAATATGTTTTGCCATAAATTTCTTACGGGTTCAATTAAGCAATAATTTTGTATCGCAGAACGTCAAGAGGAAGCGACGGTAAAGAGGATAAAATTGGAATACGATGAATTAAGTAGTTGCGCAAGAGAATTAGTGGAGGTATGGGATCTGCTGGTCAGTAAAGAATCAAGAATATCAACAAAGTGCGATAATCAAATGCTCTTGCAAGCCATTAAGCAAGGTAATGGTCTCCAGCGAATAAAGTATAATTTTGTTATTACATAATGTAATTCTATTATTATTAATATAGGTGTTCCAAGAGGAAAGCGGGGCGAAGTGTGGCAATTCCTGGCTGAACAATTTTGCCTTAAGCAACCTCCGATAGATACACGCGACTTTCCAAACTATAATGTGCCCTACGATCTTCTTTTGAAGCAACTTACTTCTCAGCAACACGCGATTCTTATTGACCTGGGTCGTACGTTCCCCAACCATCCATACTTCAGCTCACCTTTGGGACCTGGCCAATTAGCACTCTTCAATCTACTCAAGGCTTACTCGCTCCTGGATCATGAAGTTGGCTACTGCCAGGGTCTTAGCTTTGTAGCGGGAGTTCTTCTTTTACATGTAATTACATTCATCAATTTCTCTGGAGAATACCTCGTTTTTGTTTTCAAGACTAATCAAAATTTAGGATACTTTTTTCATTATTTATTTTTTTCCTTCCAGATGACAGAAGACCAAGCATTCTTTCTTTTACGTCACTTAATGTTCAGACGTGGTCTACGAAAATTATATTTGCCGGATATGGCAGCACTACAACTCCACTTATATCAATTATCCAGATTGTTACATGATCGATTGCCAGCTGTCTATAACCATTTTGATAAACATGAAGTTTCGCCGACTTTATACGCAGCACCGTGGCTGCTGACGTTATTTGCTAGTCAGTTTCCACTAGGATTTGTAACTAGGGTTTTTGGTATGTATTACTTTATATAAATATGTAAATGAATCTTAAGCAGAACTTTGGTATTGTCTAATAACAATGTTCTCAACTATTAGTAATAATACTTTGATTGCCATTTTCTGCTTGAATTCTGACTAATTGTCAAAAAACAAACTAAGTATCTCATTAATTTTTGTTTGTTTGTACAGATCTTCTTTTCCTTGAAAGTTCAGAAGTCATTTTTCGTGTGGCAATGGGCTTATTGGAAGAACATCAAGATCAACTGCTTTGTTGCGATAGTTTTGAAGAAATCATGGAATATCTTAAAGTAAGATTTGTTAGCAATGTAAATTGAGACATAATTTTGCGACGAAAATATTCACATATTTCTTTTATATCTATATGAATCTTTTATAAATCAGTAAAAAACCATATATCATTTAGGTTCGAGTACCGGCAGTGGATAAGATGATTTTAGAGCGAGTAATGAAGCGAGTCTTCTATCCAGACATGGAGATGGCAAAACAATTAAATGAATATAGAGTTGAGTACCAAGTACTTCAAGAAGAAATGCTTTCAGTGAAGCCTCAAATAGAAACACTAGAAAAACTCGAATTGGTAAATAAGCAGCTCACTCAGCAGAATGCCCATTTGAATGAACAGCTCGAGGTACGTCCATTGAAATTTACAGAAACCCATCTTCTGTGAAATTTAATATTTGTGTATTTAAATTCTTACACGGAATCACTTTGTCACAGATTGCTATGAGCAACTTGCACCGTCTGGAAACTACGCGTTCCCTACATCAATCAAACGTTCACAAGCTTGAGTCACAAAACCGTAGCTTGGAAGTGACTGTAGCAACATTAGGTGCCTTTATTCAACAATTAGTTGAGACTCGTTCTGATATTGACATGCCTGGCGATGTACGTCGAATAATTGCCCAGTTGGGAGTCGCCGAGAACCGTCGCAACACCAACGTTAGATCTTATCCCCTTAAAGTTATTGAAGACAACAACAACAAGTACGAGCCGACGAAGAGTAATTCGACGGGCAAGGACTCGCAGAAACTCTTAAAGAGTAACAGCTCCATCGACACTCCTTATCCTTTGAAATCTGCGATGAGCCAGCCAAATCTAGGTACTCGATTGGAAAAGGTTTCTTCGTTCTTTGCAAACTCGCACAATCATATACGACAACAGCGGGCACAAATGGCTGCAATTAGGGGTGAAACGAAAGATGAGGAAGGAAACATCAATAATAATGATGAGAATGATCCAAAAACTGTTAATATTGATATTCAAATAACTGACACAATTAACACAGTACCAAATGGTATTATGCAGAATGATGGAAATTTGAAGATCGAACCGACTGGGTTAGAGAAGTCTATTTCATTGCCATTGTCGAATGCAAAAATAAAGTTAAAACCGTCAAAATCTGCGTATGAGCTGGGATATGTTAGGAAGGTTCCCACTACTAAATTGGAAGATACAACTGATGACTCTTTGATCAATTTGACAGGGACTATACATCCCTTAGATACTTGTAGCGATGTCAATTTCAAATACGGCGGTACCACTAAATTGAAATCCATAAAGCCAGTTAGAGTGCCAGGTCCCAATGGACAGGGTGATAATTTAAACAAAGAGATTGAAGGTCAAAATCCAGAAATTTTCACGAGATAACAATTGTTGCTTGTTACCATACAGGAGGAGAATTTAATGTAAGACATTTTCCAGAAAAGATGTATAAGCGAGATTAATGATTATTTTGGTTGACACATAGATTTTAATACTACTTATTGTATTTGATTCGTTGATATTTGCAATCTCTTTTTCAGATGGTTTCAGTATATTAAACAATTAATTGAAGGTTTCAGCGTCTTTTTCTAAACTGTCTGTACACTTAAACACCCATCGACATATAGTACAAATGATATCGCGCGTAACGTATATGTACTTATACATATAAGAAAATTTTGGTATATTATATAGTGTAAACGGTTGAAAATGAGTCAATACACATAGTCTTTCATAGTGCTTATTACAGAGAGATCTTGACATATTCATCTCCTTCCTATGTAGGTAGTTTATTAATAATATTTTTGTATCATAACTTTTGGCCTAATGGACACTAAGAACACCGGAATATTTTTGTAATTTTAGTATAATGACTTCATCGTATGCACTGACTAAACTGACCCATATTTGCATTAACTGAATCTATTGTGTTTGTTATCACCATTTATGAACATGCAATTCGTATTTTTTTAAATATTCATAAATGTATATGCACTCAAGTATGATCGAATAATTGACTTTAATGTTTCGAGATAAAAAAATTATACAACCTTTAAAAAACAAGAAAGAAATGTCATTAATCTCGCTCATATATATATTAACTGTTACCAGTAGGGAAATAATCATATCTTTGAATTTTTATGAAATTTGAAACAACAATTTAAGTGTCCACAATTTAGACATTGGACGGTTGCATAACTGCCAAATTTTGATAACCCATGGAATTAATTCTTACGTAATATATGTTAAAATAGAAAAGAAACTTAACGGTTATGTACTTAAAATTGGTACAAATAGAAACAAATATCAAATATTGTATAATTAAATACTTAACAACAATTAAATCTTTGGGTTATTTATATGAAATTCTTCGTTGGCTTGTAGTAAACAATTTCAATGATAAATAACTGACTTCAACAGAAACACCTATGAGAGAGCAAACAGTTTTTATCGGTCAAATATCACAACTGGTGCAAGATTTACGATCAAATGATCAAAACAAACGGTATTTGCTCCCTCAGCGGTACTTCTGCTAAACACAGCCAATGTTATGTCATTGACATCCTAATGCATAATTCAAATTGCCTTTTTTGTTATACTTAGTTTGGATTATGACCAGACGAATGAAAGATTTCTATTATAAGGATGAACCTGAAGTACATTACATAATGAATGACAGAATGTTATGTGACATCCAATAAATTAATTTGTGAGTAGACCTCCAATTAGTCTAATTATGGACGAGTCACAAGATTGTTGTGTATTCAAAAGGAGAATTATAGCGTGTATACCGTTTCACTAGACGTAGCCTTGATTTCTCTATTTTACTAACAGTAAGGAAAATGTCGGATACCGTAACTTCTTAATGAATATTTATAAAGAAGCGGCAAAATCGATGAAACAATTAATATATTTTGTAGTACATACTTAGATTTCTACTGTCCAGCCAATAGTAATAACTGATAAATATTTACGTCTAAATACTTAGAATTACCAGGAAAGGTTAAAATAAAAATAAAAGTAGTTGGAGTCGTTCAAAGAAGAAAGGAGATATAATAACGTCCTATTACATCCTTGTTAGAAACTCGTGATCTTCGTATTGCCTCTTTAGTGACTGTATATATAATGTGATTTACAGAGATAACTTAATTCGCGTTGCACTTGATTTGACTGTTATAATTATTTTGAAGAATGGTTGGAATCAGGGATTTCTCTATCTCGAACTTTGCTTCGTGATTTGTTGAGCAATTCTATGGATGTAGTATTATTGCTTTCCTTAAATATTTCAAGTTTTATCTGAATCTGTGAAAACTTTGTGATCTTAGGCGACGTACTTCCAACACTATGTTTAACACACATGAAGAGTTCAGTGTTTTGAAATTATGCGATTAATTTTTATTTTCATATCGGTAAACACAGTTGAGGTTATTAAACTGTATATATTGATTTCCCTATACTACATTATTGACGCGTTTAACCTGATTGCGATTTTTGAGTTCAACTTAATCTTGTTTAGGTAAAATTTGAAATATCAAATATCTCACCTCGTGATAATACAGTAGTAAATAATTCCAGCAGTAATTAGTAGACATACAGTAAGCCGTTGTTAGGGAAGGACTCTTTCAGTTACTTCTCTAGTATATATTTTTCTATTTTACTTTATGCCAGCTTGGAATATCTTTATTTTTAATGTGATATAAAACCCAATGTACCTATTACTTAAACCCTGTTCCAAATGGATGATAAAACTTTATCGTTTCAATCGCACGTAAATACAAAATGTCCTGTTCACATGTTGGTTGAACTCTTTTGGTCCCATATAATTTGCACTTCTTAAAAGTGTGTTTCATGATACAGCAATGAACTTTATTCCTTATATAACACCTTCGTTTTTATATAATGTAAATGCATAAAAGATATAAAATATATGAATATGAAAACCATAATAATTTCCACTTGTCTTGACATTCTAAATCCTTACATCCTTTCCCTAGACAAATTTATATGTGATTTGTAACTGAACATCATAACTGTTCAATTATGCCTGTCTGCATCCTTGATACACATATTTTGAAGGTATATTACTATAATGACAAAAATATATACAGACAATTTCGTTTCAATATATATATATTTCGTATTCAAAATATAATAATGAACATTACACATGATGCTAGCTCATACCGTGACAGTCAGCATTGACTGGCTCACTTACAGTGATACTGTGTAATAAACTAGTTGAACGGCTAGCGTCTGGAAAAGGCAGATATGAGATCGATTAGAGATACAAAAGGCTATTGGGCGACCTTTGCGTTCGCTTGTAAAATGAGAAGCAAGCGCAAAGAGTCGCACGACACAAAGGCTGTGTGTGTAGTAGTAGTAGTAGTATTAATCGGGGGTCGTTGTATTACGGTCGTCCAACTTGTTTCTCGCGTAGCTCAAAAATACAAACACACTGAGTTACTATTAAAAAATTGAATTTCCCATTATCGGTTAAATTCATTACAAACATCCATTAACGCACACCGCAGTAAGTAAGGTAAATCATTCAGTGCTGTAATGAGATTTTTATCAGTGTCGTATATCGGCCATTCACGCTTTAATCATTGAAATTAATAATAACTGAATGGATGTTGTATCTGCTTGTTACTAGACGTTAGCTTCAGCGTTTCTTAGGTCTTACGTGTATCGTAGTATCATACATAGTCATACTTTAATTACATATTTATGTCCAACCAAATAATGTAGGCAAGCAGAAGCCCACACACAAGTTTTTTCCCCATTTTCTTAAGCCCCAAAACCCCTAGGATAATGAATTAATATTCGTTATTATACAATGGCAAGAAAAACAACACACAAACTGCCTTACGTACTAATATTTATAATAATTACGTAATCATCACAGTGATAAACGAAAAAAATATATATACTTCTTGTTCAGTTTAATTTTTAGAGTTCAATAAACAATCAATCACTTCTCGTAGAGCGTCTTTCAGTGGCACTATACACACAACTTTCTTTATACACATTTCTTTCTTGCACAATCCAGTTTCGTTACCTTCTCTTATTTACTAAACAGGTTATTTTTAGCTGTGTTAAAATTATTTTGCGTTATGCCTGTTATCCGGTATTCCAAGATTTACAACGTGACGTAATTTTGAGGAGTAGAAATATATTAAGCACGGTACATATTTAGATTCTCTGGTAGTATCTACGTATTGTACAAGATTTGTAGTTACAAATTCAGAGGACTCTGATACATTGTAAGCCATAAGGAGTTGGCCCCTTGAAGTGAAACTGATGTCAGATGACGACCAAACAGGAACAACGATGTCAAATTAATGTGATTGACAATAGCACGCATCATGTTTCCTTAATGATATTCATCTATACATCAATATTACACCACTTGCAAAATGGCAATTTATATTAATTTTGGGAGGATCGAGAATACAGACTTTTTAATATAATTTCATCTTCTAATAATCTGATCTTGACTTTAACGCAAACTGACAAACACTTTGTGAAATCCGGAATACAGAGCAATGACAAAAGAATGTCTAATATGTACAGTAGAAAATTGTTCAGAATTTATTGTTACTATGCTTTTCCTTTTCTTTTGGTTGTGCTGCTTTGTATTTATATACGAGAAATACCACAGAGCTACGGGAAACGCGTGAACAAATTCCTTTTGAGTTGCGCAATTAGTGTATTAAGCGCCAGTATAATGCGTTGTTGCGCCGTTCTCGAGATATGTTCAGCATCTTCGGCACATAAGAATAATTCTTATACAGTTTTTCTCCTGTTTCTATGCGAGCAACATGACTCGACAACCAAAAGTCCTTTCTTGTTAATTTGTACTCGATTTGGCATTGTTATTAATTATATCTGATAAAATAGAGAATAAATGAATGAGGAGGCAGTAATCAATGGATGTTTTCATCGAAGTTAAAAGAGAGTTGAAATATGTTGTACGTATGTACATCTGAATTATACCATTGTATAGATATATTCAATATTGTATGTATTTTAAACATCTTTTAAATTATTTTTTTTTATTCGATAGAAACATATTCAATGCCTATAGGATTATCGCATGAAATTATCGGCATGTCTAATTTTTTAAGGAATTCTTTCCATTTAGATCGTCATTATATGTAATTTATTTTGCAGCGCACATGTAGCGTGATTTAATTGCGCGCATTTAACGGACATCGCGCATCTTATAAATCTTGCAGTATTATGTTCTGCGTTCTAAACGTGAAGAAGTTTAGGCCTCCATTTATTATCAACTACTTTTTCCATCCTCTGAATAATTTTGAGTACGCCAGTGACGCGTTAAGAGCTTCCACACGTGTCGAAATTTCGAAAATATAGTGCCTCTGAGTATATTCGTAAAAGAGGAGACCCGTTTCGCGTTGAGATCCATTAACTCTATGGTAGAAACGTAAAGCAGCATACTTTATAAGTACAGTAGACTTTTGAAAATTATCTAAAAAGACCGTACAGGTCAATATTATAACACCTCCAATAAGCCACAGGCTCCTTGGCGAAGTTAAAAATTCGAATCTCCAAGAATATCTTGAATTGAGAATTCAATTCGCAAGAACGCGTGGCTCGATTTTGCACGTTTAGCAGCCACAAACGCGATTAGGCAGCATATACAATTTACCTTTGAAAAACAGTCTTTATACAATATTTAAATTATTATATACAGATATGCAACTAGCTAAAGAATAAAAATTGGTTTTCTTTTTATCTGTCGTTATAGTTAATCGACTTATCCGTTAAACCTAACTAGTCTTAAAATTAGACTTTAGTTCAATTTCCACTCGTGATTAACCAGTTGAAATCTTCATTACTTCATTCATATACCCTGATCATATTTACAGCGGCTTGGCGATTAAATACACACCGATTTCAATATCTAAATCTTTAGAACTGGTCGCGTTCAGAGACTGTTGCTGCGTGCTTTTACGGGGTGCATGGTTTTTGCTTTCCGTATATATGTCTCGCAAGGCACAATGATTGCGCCATTACAATTGCACAATTACTTTGCTAGCAAAGGATATCGTATGCTACTCGTGATACGTATTCACGAAAACTATAATTCATCGACAACAAGCCAACCAATTATAAAACTAACGAAAAATCGTCAACTTATAAAAGATATAAAAATATAAAATGCGTATCAGTATACTATATTGTTGAACGACACGCAGACTCGGAGCATTGCCGTTCTAAGTGTAAATGCAGATAATAATCATAACGACGGAGAAGATCAGTAATAGAATAAGAAGTACAAACCATACAAATTTGAGCTCAGTAAGATATAGCCAAGCAACAGCCTGTGACGCTATCTCTTTTCTAGTTAAGAACGGCACGCTATTGAACTTGAATTTGACGCTTGTCCGTTCACAGTATTTCGTTACACAATAACAATAATGATTTCGACTTGATTGACATCATATTTTCACCAAGATAGAGATTAGTATCAATAGAGGCGCTGATCTTTACTATAATATATAAATACTGTTGACCACTCAGCCCAATAGTCGCACAATCTGGCTATCCACATAGTCGCATAATATTTCCATGTAATTGTGTACGTGTACGAGTGTGTAATTGTGTATTTCGTATAATTAAGTGTAGGAAATAGTGCTTAAAATCGTCGACACACATCATCTTGAAAGTAATGTACAAAGTAACGCAGCTCCTGCGGACAAGACCAGCGAGACCCTTGATAAGGATGAAGAGGATGCTGCGCTCGATGCTGCCTTCGTTAAGTCCTCACAGACTCCTAAATGACAAAAACCAGTAGCTCCATGAACAATAGTGCTTTTGAGATGTACGAGGTGCATGCTTTGGAAGCATGTTAAAGATCGGCCGAGCAAGAAGCTAAATATATTTACCTTGACTAGTGAGTCCGTAAGTCCACTGATCGGTCGTATCTCTATGGCAAGTAGAAGCTGGTTTCGACAGCCATAATTCTTGTTCACGTTGTTCCAGTCTACCACCTCTTCCCGACAATTTGTCTATGGCATCTGCCATGCGCATGGAGAAGCAAAACAATGAGCTGAAGCCTGTCGTGAGGTCGCTACTCCTTTGCGATACGACCGTGTACCAAGTCCCTTTCTCTTCCCAGCTGGCGTGACAGTAATAGGCTGAAAGTGCATTGATCGTTATTTGCTTTGCGTTACATTGATACAGCAGATATTGTTAGCATGTATTTTATATGATTCTATCAATATTTAGTAGTTTATCGTATGGTTATAATGAAGTAGAAAATATTTATAGTCAATGTACTTCATGGAATAGCTCTTACCTAATTCCTTACGCTTACAAGTATTGGCAATAATCATTTCATTTTGGGTTGTCGAACTGCAACCGATTTGAATATCCGTATTTTTACAATCTTCTTCTTCTTCTTCGTTGTCTTCTTGCCACATCCTTCGTTCCGCGGCTCTTGAAGTTTTGGCACTACGCCGCTGTCGTCTTGATAATTTCGGTAATGTGTGCGTTGATACAAAATCGAGACTGGTGTATCGTCCTGGATAAGGACACTTTCTTTGATGAAGTATCGATGCTGTGAATTTTTATTTAGTTTAGAAATGGGGAATTTCATTTTTATTAAAGTTTGTCTTAATCGATAAAAGATTTATCGATTTTGACATTTTCTCGAATGGATATTGTACTCACTTATCAATGTTGTGTATGGCATATTTGATGGATTTAACAATGTACAAGCTTCTTCCGGCATAATCGCTTTTTGATCTGTAATAAAAATGTAATGATCTAACCATGAACGGGTCTTATTCAAAATATCGTTCAACTGAAGATACGATTCAGGAGTAATCAAACATGCACAGGCGAGGACATCAGACGCGAGAGGAGCTTGATGAATATATTTTACTTTAAATTGATCAAAATTTTTTTCCTCTCTTGATATGATAACAAAACTAGATTCGCTTCATCGAATTCTGTCAAACACTGTAATTCAAAGAAGGCTCTTAAAAGATGAAAGTTGTGTACTGGTAAGCCTTTAAGACTTTTTAATATGAAAAGGAAGAATTGTTTCTTTTCAGACGTCATTGTCGAGGAATTGAGTCTTTTCAGTTTTGAATCAAGTTGGCGTAGCATTCTTATCTCTTGAAGAAGAATAATAGAGAATAATAGTTGTAAATTTCCTCTCGCTTCTGACGTCACTGCTTCGTGTACAAGTCAACATACAAGTACTGAATAGCATCTTCAAGGATTTTCCCTAATTAGAAGAGTTTTCGCGTACTCATTTTTGCAAATGGAAAAGCAAAACTTAAGTTTTTACACTACATATACAGGTTACAATACGTAGGTATTATAAATGGACTTAGAGTGTTTGCAATTATGAATTGGTATATCTTATTATGATTACAATTACTTTTTAATTAAGTTCAAATTTCTTTAATTGAAATGAGCTTCGAATTACTTACTAGACTGCTGTATTTCTATGACATGTCCCTCTCTTCTGTGGAAAATCATGCAGACATAACCACTGTCGCTATAAATAAAAACAACGGCCTTGTTGTAAAATTGTCAATTATTCAAATAAATTGCACTTAATGTAATTTAGAAATGGAAAAAAATTTGACTTACCATCCGCTAGTAATGTGAGCTACAAGCATCACCTTGGGTGCTTGGACATCATTGAGGTAAGATTTTTCCAAATTGTGACAAACAATTTTTTCCTCATTGTTGTCCTGAGAGTTGACTTTGAGAGTAGCATTTCTACTAGTGAAATGATAAGTCCTGGTACCATCCAAAGAGTGCCAGTCGTGATGCTGAGTTACCCAGGATGGATATTTGCATCTGCTGTGCTCTTTATCGACTTGAGAAGAAATAAAAGAAAATGGAGTACATTAAATATAGTATCAGGAGCAAAATTCGGAATTCAATAGTGTCCTGACCTTTTTATATATTTTTTATTAAACGACTAGTACCTTTTGTGAGTTTGATGGTTCTGGAACCTTCGGAAACCGAGGTTAGGCCATTACAAGTAGGATCTCCTGATTGTGCAAGTTCATAGACAACTTTTCCCTGATGGTGGGTCGTCTTCTCGTACAAGAAGCATCTATAAATTTATAAAATGGTTACGTCTAAGACTGTATAACAATAATCTGCAAGCACTGTGAGCTTTTGCATGACCTTTTACGCAATCACTAACTATAAGAAATGACGATAACTATATTATGGATTTACGAAATGTTCATTCAATTATTTATTACTGATTTTCACCACGAGGGGAGAAACTTGAATAATTAATAAATATTGCAAGTCAACAATTATCACATTTATCACGAACTTTACGCTCCCAGTAATCTGACTAATTGCAGTACCACCCCCTCTCTCTCTCTCTCTCTGCTTACTGCTTGTAATTCACTTTGTCATTGTCTTGCACCCGTGTTATCTAATTACTATTAATTTAATTCATCTCGTGAATTGATGGCAGCATGACAAGTAAGTTCAACCATCTCCGTATATATCTTCTACCTATTCCCTGAAATTTATTCTTGCACCAAATAATTTGTATCTGTATGCTATACAAAATAATCATCATTCACGCATCAATATACCTGTAGGTTTCTTCGTTTCCCAGTACACTTCTGTCAAAGAGCTTTATAGTTCCCACAAAGTATTTATTTCGTCCGTCCTTCCACGTTGCCAGGCATTGTAGTTCTTCAGCTACACAAAAGAACCAACAAATGTACATTGTAACGGTTCGGAACAGCTGAGTATCTTTAATTATAATTAAACAGCCAACAAGCCGATTTAATGGCTTCCAATAACGAAACGATAAATGAGGAGTTAACGGAAGACAGGAAAGTGAAAAAAGCAACATTTCAGGGAAAAAATCCTGTCAGGCGTCAGCGCGGCGTAAAAGAATGATAATTGAATTACTTTTATAATCTATTTAGTGGCTTCGATCCGATCCGCCCATCTGCACGTTGTTTTATTAAGCTACAATCCACAGAAGCCCTTCGTTGCCTTTAGGCGCTTCCCTTTCAAGCCTACGGCTACTTCTCCTTTTGGTTAAACGAATAATTTCATCGAAGCTCTGCTCTTTTCGTTTCTTCCTTGCTCGCCCACGTACTTAAAATCACGACTTGGCACGATGATTTAACGTAACCGCGTAATTACGATTTGCATAAATCAGGAGATCGCTTCGTATAAACTTTATCTGCAGAACTTACTCCGCTACCTTCTTTATCTTTTCCTCGATCATTCGCTCTCTGAGTCTTTTCTATTGCGCAATACGATAACGAGACAATCCTTTAAACTGAATGTCGATCGTCTAATATCGAGAGTTGAAAGCGAGTTATTAGATATTTTACTATCTGTACTATTCTCGAATGCCAACCGTGAACGTACAGTTTACAACTACGCAGCAACCAATAAAGCCGTGATACGTACATTTACGACTAATCTCACGCTTTGAATACCATTTTTACGGGATTTTCGATCATAAAAACACAACTTTTGTGGATTTCATCCCATGAGGATCCTTTGCCAAAAATAATGAGATATTCAATTTTTACTAGAGTTCAGGTATTGCACTTTAGAAAGGTTTCTGATTTAGATACTTCATATCGTGATATTTAAAAAATTTGCATTAACTACGTTTACACACCGGTCTTAAACTGGTTTATTTAGTTCTGATCCAAAGAAATCGATCAATCCCAAACATTCCTGAGAAGTATAAATCTCTGTGATTTGTCATTTACTTTGTATCAGCGCTAACAAAACCGGTTTAAGACTGTCGCGTAAAAGTAGTCATTGATAACGTTTAAACCCCCCTTTCACTCTGTCTAATTTATCCCTCGTCCATGCTATGCGACCGTCTATCATGTCACTCGTTTTAACCATTATATTTGTATATATGTTATAACCAGATTTGAGAACCCCTATCGTCTATGGTCTCTATTAATTTGGGGTTTAATCCCCTTTAACCGTAATTGTTACTCGCATGATTTTATGAGCTTCCAGTTCTCTCCACAAAGCACTCGCATGAACTCAGCTATAGGCACTTCATACGTTTTCTCTCATCCAACACCTCTCCCTCACAGTAGTTTCGTTCTATGAAATAGGTTTTGCCGTTCTACATTCGTATCATACATTATCGTTACTACGTATTCCAGTCTTTTACCCAACAGTACGCAACAGCTGTAAACCTTAGCGAACTTAAAGATAGTTGTATATCCTGCTTGATTATTTTAGTTGTACAAGCATACTTTGACACTGAATAATATATTGCGATGATGCTTGTACAACAAAAAACTAACATGACGACTGTATAAAGAATATAGATCGTAGTAGACGTGCATGACTCAAATAAATCGAGTGCTTCCTGAAAGGTTGAGCGTCCCTTCTTCGCGATTTACATTAACGAAGTACACCCGGTATAGTGGAGTAGTCAATCCGGCTTCGAGCCCTTTGACTTTATACCATGGCAATAACAAGAGTTTATAAGCGTACGCGCGGCGGCGTCCATCTACTGGGTCCTATATGGTTCCTTCGTAACAAACAGAAGGATATCTCCGTATAGCGTAGGTCGACTAACTTGATGGCCCCCCTAAAACCCTACGTAATGGAATAGAATTCTGCTTACGTCATCGTATCAGTACTATTTTAGTATCATTTTCATCTTGTGTCCGAACACATTCGCCAACAACCTTCAACATTTAATTTAATACGTAGTACTGTATTTCTACACATGTCATATGTAATAGAAAATCAAGAATTTCACGTATTCACCTAATTGAACTAGTCACGCGGAAACTTGCATATTAATTATGCTGTATAGTGGTTTATCATTTTGGTATATACATTTTGTATATTTAATAAAATTTTCCTGTTTCACAGCACTTTATCTGTGCAGCATTTTTATTGCAGTTCTTTATGGCACGGAAAGAGCACCCTTTATGTAAAGTAGAAGGTCATTATTGAACAATCGACAAAAATGTCAATACTTATTAATGTACTTACTGTTGCTTTCCGTTCCAGCGATGTCAGGACATGCTTGATACTTAAATAGAAGTCTGCTCTCGTCCGTACAACTTTCAGCTTGGCTGATGGGGGTGGAACACTCGCCAGATCCTCGGTTATAAGAGAACGTAAAGGATGCTCCAGAGAATGGACAGGGTATAGGCTTTGCGCCCAATCGGAACATAGAGTAGAGCACATCGTCGGAACCAATGGCGGCGCACATCTTTTCAAGACTCAATAATTCCTGTACGCACCAGCCTGCTGAAAAATAAAAGATATGCAGATTCGTGAGTAAAGGCTGAAAGTTGGAGTTGATTTTGATAAGAAAAAAAGGAGTGTAAAAGACTCATGAAAAATAATAGAAATGAAAATGGGCGGGTATTGAACCATGAGCACAGATCCAAGAGAGAATGGTGGCGAGGAGGGGGGGGGGGGTGGAGAAATGGAGAAAGAAAGGAAAAGTACATATACAGGGTGTCCCATTTTAATCTAGACTGTGGAATATCTCGAAAACAGGGAGTTTTCGTAAAAAATGTTTGAGACAAAAGTTGTCGGGCTCGAAGGGGGCCATCTAGTGAGATACCTGAATTTTTAGCCTGGGGCCTGTGTTGGGCCCTGTGAGGCTCAAGTCCATTTTTTTTACATGGGAACGCCTATTTTTTATTGCAGATTCGTGTTGTATGAAAAAAAAAATAAAAAAGTTTTGTTCTCGATCATTTTCCGACAAACTCCCTGCAACAGTAGTAAAAAGGTCCGTGAAGTTGAATTTTGACATTGAGCGATACTTTGCGCACGACACCAATGTGGTGTCGCCGGAAGACATAGTGTTAAGACTGAGTTCCTTTGTCGAAAAAAAAACAAAGAAGTAATCTTGCCTAGAGTGACCAAATCATTGAATAGATCTTGTCTTTATGTGCCAAAATTATGCTTTGATCTTGCCTTGATTGGCCGGAGTAGCATTCTGTAGCTTCAATGTAGTCAGATTATCGAAATGTCAAAATTCAACTTCACGGACCTTTTTACTACTGCTGCAGGGGGCTTATCGGAAAATGATCGAGAACAAAACTTTTTTATTTTTTTTTCATACAACACGAATCTGCAATAAAAAATAGGCGTTCCCATTTAAAAAAATGGACTTGGGCCTCACAGGGCCCAACACAGGCCCCAGGCTAAAAATTCAGGTATCTCACTAGATGGCCCCCTTCGAGCCCGACAACTTTTGTCTCAAACATTTTTTACGAAAACTCCCTGTTTTCGAGATATTCCACTGTCTAAGTTAAAATGGGACACCCTGTATATCTCTTCTGTTCTCAACTCTGCATTTGAGTCTTTGTTATTGTGGCTTAAAAACATTGGTCTTTCCATCTCTCCTAGGAAGTCCCAATTCACAATTTTTTCACGGAAAAGAATTGACTGACATAACTACTCGGTCCTTTCAGATGATCATTCAATTCAATGGTCCTTGATAGCCAAATTCGTCGGATTCTGGTTTGACCATAAACTGAAATGGAACCGGCATATTAGAAAGACCACAGAAACAGCTCGTGCTTCTCTGAGAATTATTAAATCGGTCTCACGAATAAAGTGAGGAGCTTATCCTAATATCTTATTACTAGTCTACAAGGCCTTGACCAGATCTATAATAGACTGGAGAGCGATATGTTATGGGAATGGCAGCATAGGCTTGCTAATAGCCCTCGACCGCATCCAGTACATGGCATTACGCTCTATTATGGGGCTCATGATATCTACTCCCATCAATTCTATTCTGGTTATGGCAAGTAAACCTCCACTTGGTACTTTTTATCATCCAGATATATTCTAAGAACTTTCTCTATTAGAGGCCATCCTATTCATGGAAAACTGAAGTTACTGGAGGAATTGTTAAGTTGATTTAGTAATATTCATGTTTCATCTTTTCGAGCTGGTTAGCTTCCAAGAGGTACCAAGACATTGAGTGGGGTGGACAATCCGAATGACATGTTATCTCAAGAGTCCGCGTCGAGGGTCACGCGATCGGGTCGGGAGGGGATATGGCCACCTATCATCTTTTCTAATCCTATATTTACAAGTATTCGTATTGTAGTACTTGTGTGTGAGTACGTATGGTAACCAATACATCCGATGATATTAGCATCGCGGTAATAATAAGATCCCGCTAACCCGAATAACCTTAAACATCAAGTAATAAAAATTCGTAGGCATCGCGACGCTCGATTCTTCCGCACCTCTCAGGCCCCCTGGCCAACCGCTGACGGGTATATTAAACGGCGACGTTTCGCGACTCGAGGATGCTATCACCTGAGCTAGCTAGCTTATCTTTAGTGAAGTAAACGAGCAAACCGTCTTGGGCAATCGGGCAAACCGTCCCACTTGACCATCATCTCTGGAGGTACTTCTACTCTTGTAATCGAGCGAACCGTCTCTTCTGCCAGATATAATCAATCTTTGGATTTCAGTTGGGCCGTCACTCTGAAACGTTTGATCATTGTGCCGTTTCCGCTATACGTGCCATCCTAAATTTATTTAAAGACTTGCACAACTAGCTACTCTGCGAATGAGACTTCTCACCTCGCCGAGATAGCAACCTTGTCTTACAAGACAGAACCGCGTCTACCTGTGATCACGAGTTCCCTAGTGGAATACTGCTCAACAGCACGACGCTTATATTTTAACGAGTCAACTCTGTAATCAAATTTCGCTGGTCGGAGGCTGCTTTCGGACACGATTCCATATTTCAGTGATACGATCGGAATAAGAGTCAAGATAGAATCACACGAGACTAGAAGTGCCTATGATTTCCGTTCCCGTTAGGCATGTCGTGTAGCTAAACCGCGTGTAACGATCGTATTGACACAATTGACTTTCCGATCGCTAATCTTTTGTATATATCATCTATAATAATTACTACTATATTCATTCTTTGCTTACTAACACCCAGCATTCTCTAGGCTGGACCTATACTAACCCTCTTTGTATTCCGTCATAGGACAATATAGATTTCTTTTGTAATTTGTAAAACAAAGTCTCGCTTTCATTTGTTCCGCCTGATATCTTTCCTAAATTCCTAACAGTCGATTCTGGCTCGTACCCGCCTTTCTGGCGCGATCTGGACAACCACATCGTGCAAATAAAGTTAAGGTGCCTGTCCACGTGAGTGTAAATTCTGAGAGTTGCTCTCGAGAGTACTCTCACGACTGTTTCCACGTGAGAGTATTTTTCCGTGAGTTTCACTCTCGCGAGCAGATCAGACAGTAGCCTGAGTGTTACTGTCACAAATTACTCTCAGGACCACGTCCACTCGAGATTACTCGCGAACGTCGCGCCCGATCAGTAGTGTCCGAGATGGCTTCTCAAACAACAAGCCGCTGCAACAATAGTAGTTGCGTTGCATATTCTAAAAAAAAATAAAAAATATAGAAGAAATAAAAGGAGCTGTTGGGTTAAACCCTGGGTAACACGGAGTTGGAACTACAAGATACGTTTCAGTTTCGGAATTTCATCCGAACGACCGCGATTCGATTAGAAACCACCTCGTTTTTTTTAAATCGCTGTTGCGATACTCATCGCATTTGATATTTCAAAGCATGGGATTTTGTTCGTATACTTCGATTAATGCACGCGTGTCTTCTTGCGACCAAGTACGTCTTGCCATGCTCATGCCTCTGAGAGTACTGTCACAATTCGAACTCGGCTCGAACCTTTGCGAGTATCTATCAGATAGCGTGTTTGAACTTGTTCACTTGAGAGAAAGCTCTCGCGACTCTGCTCTCGGCGAGTTTGACGCTACTGCCTGCGAATTACTCTCAGCAGCGTGTCCATTGGCGAGTATTGCTCACGAGAGCGACTTTCGAGAGTTTTACTCTCACGTGGACAGGCACCTTTACAGTACATATATGTCGATCAATTTATAGATGTTGGTTACTATCAGGTGAACTGCGTCGATGTCATTTATTTTCGTTGTTTCTTTCTATTTGTTTAACTGCGAGTTTACGTCGTCGCTAAAATCGTTGCAACGGCCCATTCTTGCTGTCTCATCAGTGTGATTCTAATTACAATCCCATGCTTGTTTTCGCTATTTAGTCAGAGCTCAATGAATTTAACGCCGTATTTGCCAGCGATACATCGAATTTTGCGCGTAAATTGCCCAAAAAGTGAGATGAAGGCAATTCAGGCGGACTGCAACGCGAAGATAACCTTCTTTCGAGCGCAACGCTAGGCGGGCGTACTTCGTATCGATTATATAAGGCGTATTACTCCGTATTTCAACAGTCCATTGGACCTCCTCCATATCTGTCGAGCAGTGTAAGAGTTGAAACGTTAGATGGGGGAAAAAAAAAAAAAAGAAAGAAAAAGTTCTCTTTTGCACCGGTATTTATTTAATTCTTAAACGAGCCATTCGGATGCTGTTGCGGAATCGGATTGCACGTATACAGCTATTATACTTCGTTTATAATCCCGCCTCTTATTCACAAGTTTAAGTAATTCAATGCGTAAAACGTTTAGAAAGAAGCGACGACCTTACCTGAGTCTCGCCTGTATATTCGGTTGGTATATTCATGGGAGCAGTTGGGTATAGGTATGCAGGTAGGTCGGATCAATAGCTAATGATCGTATTACGAGTAAGTTAGGAAAATCCTTCGAGGGACGCCTGCCGCTATCTCAGACTACTCTAGGCGTGGCCGCTGTAATTGCATCGGAAGTATGACCGTTGGTTTGAAAGTTCCAAAGACTGGTTCGGAGAGCAGGCGGTATAACACGAGCCCCGCGATACACATTATCTTTCGCCTTTCGATTTCGATTTATTAGATTAGAGCACATTGCTACGTACTCGATAAGTAATTGCAATGGCAATGTCGCACGTTCTCCTTATACGGATTGGATATATCGATGACGCGCGTACCACGCGCAGCTATACCATAATTAATAGAAATAAAGATCAAGCGAAGAGCGTGCGCGAAGGAGTGTATGACAATGCAACCGCTGCTGCAATCAATGTGGCTGCTGTGCTCGCATCGGAAACAGCTTCTACACGTAATTCCTTGGTAGTCCGTGTTCTGTCGTCTGATAAATGCGACAATCGAAACAGCTGTTGGTTTTATTAATCGAGTGCGGGGAAGCGGGGGCTTCCTCAGGTATTGCCATCGTGAATTATTATCATCCGGTCCATTCGCGTCCAATTACCTTTATAGTGTATAATAACACTTGTACACCCCGGTACAAGTCCATCCGGAGAATCGCGCTGGATGAGCGTCAAGAATCGCGCAGATGACGCTTATTTTTCGAGTAGAGCCGTAGGGAGGAGCCGTATCTCTCTAATTTATCGTTGTGCATTATCGCACGAGATCGTTTCGTGACTATTATTACCTGCGAGGCAGAACGAGGAGGCTAATGAAATAATTACTCTAATGGAATCTTTTCGTAAAATCTATCACTCGGCGCACCGCGGTGCCACTCCCTCGATCTCGATCTCGATCTCGCTCTCGCTCTCGCTCTCGACACAACGAGAGCGAGTCAATGGTTATAAGCACTAAGTACTAAGCACGTAAGTACAAAAGGAGCCGGGGCTCGCGAATAGTCGCTAGATTAAAAAGAGGCTCCCTTTTCGTTTGCCCTTTTATGCGTGTGCGCGTCCCTGCCCCGCATACCCCCCCCCCCCCCACGCACCATGTGCCACGCACGTACCCGTCTACCGTACGGTTCATACGTATATCTATACGTGTATATGTATTACGGTAGCCGTATTCGATATCTCGCGTGCGTCTGCTGGAAAAGCAATCCGATCTAGCCAGCAGTCTATCGTTCTATTCTTCGCTCCCGGACCCCCCCCCCTCCCCTCCCCGCCGCCCTTTCTCGCTCCTGGCTCCATTCAAATCTTTCTGCAGACGGGAAAAAGCAGCAAATCACTCTCGGGGCTTACGTCAGCTCATCCCCCTTGCCGCCAGCCTCGACGACGAGTCGCCGCATCCCGTCGTTATCTCGTCATCTTTATTATACTATTTAATTGCAAGTAAGTATTATCGAATGATCTTTACGTATAACTTATTTACTTTCAGTATGTTGCGATTTGCGACTAGAACCTACTCTCTGTCGTTAGCGTTGCTAAGATTTTAAATATTGAGTCGCTCTTCACGCTTTTCATTCAACGTCCATCCTACTGGCTCGAGGAATTGACAAGTTTTAGGCCTACGCATCTCGGGCAATCTCCTCCCTGTTGATTAACTTCTTCTCGTTTTTCAGAAAGATCTTAGACAGACCTTGAAATCTCTTTTCTCTTTTCACCATTACTAGCGCGACAACAGTTGTGGTAATATCAACAACCACATCAAAAGCAAGCGCAACAGCAATGGAAGTAGCAACATAAAGTACTCACCACCCCTCCCTATCGGCGGACTCTCTTTCTCTGTTCCTCGTACCCCACATGTTATCTCTATCGTTCTCCATAAACGGATGGACGTCAACGAAAAAGGGTGCCTTTGAGCCTGTTCGTTGCTGCCAGATTAATTAACGAAGCGCTCGCCTGGGGGCCGCAGAAGGATCAGCTACTCCAATGCGAGAGTGGTCATAGGATCCACCTACCTACCTACCTACCTACCTACCTACCTACCTATCTATGTATGTATTTATGTATTACTTGTGAATCTGCCTACCACGTTACCTCTTATCTGCGCATCTATCTGAAGATCATTTAATTCATTCGTTAATACAACAGTTCACCCAACTTACTTACTTCCTCCCTCCCACCCTCCCTTCCTTCCTTCCTTCCTTCCTTCCTTGTAACTCGGATCGTCGTTCCACATTCATTTTTGTTTCCGTGTCAACCTCTTAGAGCATGCAACACGAAATTTTACTCAATACGTAATTATCACATCACATCTGCTCAGCTAGCTCAGAAGCTAAAGACTCTTCAAATACCTAACGGTGTCTGTCTAAGACTTTTTGTCAAATAATACATCAGACCGAAATTTATCAGAAATATATCATCCATATGTTTCTTTCGTTTTGATTTTTATTTATTTTATATTTTTTTCCATACCACTTTGATAATTTTATATGTTTAAGATGTATAGCATTATATAATTATACAATCTTGAAACTATTATGCCCTCATGTCCAGGGAAGCACGAACGTAGTATGCCACGAGTGGGATGTCCTGATAGAGAGACGAGTACACTGCTGGTGCTAATAAGTTTATATATATATATATATATATATAAAATAGAAGCTTTATCGGATATGTACCTACATTCCAGTGATCCCACCACCCCTCCCCTTTCGACAGATAATCGACTCGTTGAAATAACTCGCCCAGAGACTGCCATTTCCCGCCTCCTTACGGCCTTACAGCTTTTCAGGCTTTCAGTCCCGCGTACGGTGCTCGTTCGTCGATACGCGTTGCTCCATCTGTTCGTCATCCCTATCACCTTGTCCCACCCTTCCCGCACGAACTTCAGGATTTTGTCAGCTAATCGCGGGACGAATAGCGGTCCATCAGAAGTCACGAAAAACTTTATTTTATCGTGAATTACGATAATTAAACGAGGATATGGAAATAATATTGTCGTTCGTAACTATGGTGTCAGAAGAACCTGCGTAATTTTTCCTGTTATCCGTTACATCGTGTCCTCGTGGCCATCATCGAACTTTTTGGACGAGGAAAAAAACATATACTTATTCGACGATAACTCTGTTTACAAGCCAACATTTATAGTTCAGATATGTCAAGTTCTTTTATCCCTCTCTATTTCTGTGCAAGTATCTGCTATACAATTGTGCCTGTCCATTGATTTGGTACTTTTCGTATATTAAAATTATTCATGCAATGCGCGGCGCAGTGAGTGTGAGCGACGCAGCGATACAAGAGTAATAAGAAAGCATTGAGCATTCGACCAAATAGCAAGAGGTCGGCTTGCAATTATAGGGAGACTGAGTGACAGATGCTGGCTCGCGGTACACGGAAGATTAAAACAAGTAATCAAAAGTTTCGCCAACCTGCTGCACCCTCGATGGGATGCGGATGGATTGTGCGTTTATTCTCACTGGCGCAGTCACTGCTACTGTGCCCCCTTTCCCGCCCCGAACCCGTAATCGGGGGGCCATTGTCGTAACGTCGAAACGTAACGTCAGCAGTTGAGTAACCGTATCACAGCTAATGTCACATTCTCGTCGTTTGATACTTCTCAATGAAATCGATACAGATCATACAGAAAAGTATTATCAGATGAAACAATCAAGTACAAGTGTTTGTTTGTGCGCAGTGTCATTTTTTAGTTAGATGACTATTCCCGCGGTACTGCTTAGCAATTGAGTGTGAGCGCGATGTAAAATAAGCATCGGAGAGAAGTATATCAGCAAATTGCGTTTGGTGACCCGCTTAGTTTCGTTATTATCCCTTTTGCCGTAACAAACAATCAAATCAAGCAGCGGAAGATTTACCCTAGTTCTTTCCGCAATGTGAAATACATATCGCAATTCTTAACAGCACGTACTACTCCGTGAAGTCCTGCTTTACGAGTTTCTTTAAATTTTTTTAATGTTCACTTCGTGTACATCATATCTAATTTAGAGGGATCTCGCAAAGCCTCAATTACATCAGTATCTGCTACGCGATTATATGTATACATATAATATGTCGGTAATGTGGAAATGAGCAATTCAACGATTAAAAATTACCTTGTCGGTCAGTCATGACGTTGCACAACACATTTTATTCTATCCTTTGGTTTAATTAATCGACTGAAAATATTCTTTGCTGTCCTTTGGATTAGGTTTAATAGTTTTTGACTCCGGCTGCCAATTGGCTGGGCACACCTCTCCATGCGTCTCGACGAATTGAAAAGCTCTGAGCAGACGCAACGTTTCGTCGACGCTTCGCCCCACTGGTAAGTCGTTTACGCTCAGTTGGCGTAAAATGCCTTCCTTATCGATTATGAATAGACCGCGAAGAGCTACACCTTGTTCTTCCAAGAGTACATTGTATTTAGAAGATATGTGTTTGTTAAAGTCACTTAACAGTGGATATCCCAATTCACCGCCTAGTCCACCTTGCGTCTTTGGAGTATTTATCCACGCTAAGTGACTGTAATGCGAATCCGTCGAAACTCCAATGACCTGTGCATTTAGCTTTTCAAATTCTGCAATTTTTTCGCTAAATGCCAAGAGTTCAGTAGGACAAACAAAGGTGCTGGAATACAATGAAAGCGCATATAAGATAACGTAGAAGAACCATAGTATATAGTTTTGTACTACATTACTGGGGAAAGAAAAAACTCACAAGTCCAAGGGATAAAAAAAGAGAACCACATATTTTCCACGATAGTCACTCAGCTTTATGTCTTTGAAGTCTCCATCGATAACCGCAGTTCCCAAAAATTCTGGAGCAGGTCTTTGAATTTGTGGCCATTCTTTGCGCAGTTGTGGACTCGTTGCAAAATATTTTGAAAATATTATACTATTAACTTTTATACTTCTGGAGGTTGAGCCAGTAATCTGTTTGGTATATTTATATTGATGTTAGCATTTGTGGACGTAAATATGTTCGAACATGTACCAAATAATATTACTTACTATACTCTTAGATTTGGTAAGATTCGGTAACATACGATGCATTTTTTAACTGTAGAGTGGGAAATATTGTAAGTAATGTGTTTGCTGACAAACAGTTTGCCAGGAGATTTGTCCAGTAATGATTATTCTGAAAGAAATTGATTTTTTCGTTTCTCATAGAATTAAGAAAATACATGCAATGAAGTTGTCGAATGGTTATATAATAAAATTGTATGATAACCTGAATACCTTTCTGATACAAATTACTTGTAAGAATATACCTGCAACCACCACATCAACGTATTTTCAATACAATATAATATTTTATTCTGCACTGTAAAGTAATGAATAACATTCAGGAAACGCAAGCTAAACTTTTACGAATCTATAGACCCAACTTTTACGAATTGTCTTAAATCCAGGAATAGAGAGAGACGAAAGGTGTCCCTTCACAGCAGAGATCAGTAAGTTGATGCAATCTCCGTGAAGTTAGCCGAACAACTTTAACTTTTTAATTATTTGTCATACCTAATCGATTGGTGGTCGTTTGGTGATCATTGGTGGCCTAATTAAAACATTTGGTGGTCAGTCCTTCTTTTATAATCAAGTAATGAAAATTTGACCGTGAAGTTAGCCGAAAAATTTTTTTTTAATGAATTAAGTTTTCCCGGTAGTCAATCGATGCGCAATCGTTTGGTGGTAACAAATATCATAA
>JARQTI010000415.1:1234420-1257575 GCA_030142655.1 Trachelus tabidus | reverse complement strand
GGAAAATGCCAGATGTCCTGGAAACTGCCAATGCCCAACAGAAAAGGTCCTGGAAACTGCCTTCTAACATATTTATAGGTATATGTGTTAGAATATATAAGAATTGCCTAAGTATAACCATAGGTTGCGTTTTCTTTCAGTACTTTACGTAAAAATGAATATTTATACAATATATACATACATACGACTCTCGCATATGATAACCTGCATCGTGCATGTTATTACATAATACAGAAAGCTAGTAATTAATGGAGCGAATGTGTATGCGTATTGTGAATTGCTATCGCGTTACAAAGCAGGTAATTCAAGAAGTACCTATTTTTAGATAAATAAGATATTATACATTACGCGCGTTCTATTCTTAGATAACTGTGAATAATATGCATCAACGTATAACTTTATGATCTACCCGGTTGTAGTGGTTTGCATTTTATCAACTAATACGACACCGTTCCGATATAAATGAATGACGCATAAATTCTGCGTGTGTGTATATGCGTACTAAATGCAAAAGGATTGTCAAACATTAATGTTTGAAAATAATTATTATCCATGACACGCATCGAGCTCTATATGGAAGATCTGTGTATCGTAATTGTTAGAAAGTGACGTTCGTATTATCGAATAACATTGTTTTTCATTATAGTCGATAGTAATAGATGACGCAACGGCAGTATCGATATTCCGTGGATTTAGACATCAATCAAGTAGTCATGCAACATATCGATGTGAATAACGCAATGACGCATTCGCGTCAATGTATTATGTAATACAGATTGCTAGTGAATATCCAATTGTCAATACTAAATACAAAAATGTTAATTTCTTCAAATACAATTAAGTAAATTAGAAGAAAATCAGTTACAATTCATTAAATAACTGAATGAATCTGATTTGTTTGAAAAGTAAATTAAGGATTCGTATTATTGATATCAGATATGAAAAGTGTTGGAGAAATGTGAAACAAATTAAAATCGAAATTTCCGTAGTGGATGGACATGTGTCCTTGCATGTAAAATGTTCAAGACTCGTCGAATTGACGGATCCACTGGTTCCCTTAGGATCGATGTACGAGCCGATACGTCCACGTCAAAGGAAGGAAAGCGAATATATCGGTCCATAAATTTTCCCACCGCCAAGACGAGGGTTGACTCGATGAAGTATTTTGGTGTGCTTATACGAATCCAAAGCATCGACGAAGCTAGTTTATGGTTATAGGTATCTAGAAGGGACACACAGTGCGATGCAGAAACGAAGGTAAGATCTAAACCTTCAAATATGTGTGTCTGTTTATATACGAAAATATTGCTTTGATTTTTTGCATCGCACTACCGAACGTAGGTTGAACTAAATATCTGAGACATCGAATAAAAAAATCAATTTTTTGTATCATTTTACGGTACATGGTGGTGAAATTTGCGCATATTCTGCACTAAACGATTCTAATATTGCAAACGGGGTTATGACGTTAACAATACTACGAAAACCATTTATATCTCGAGAATAGAATCTACGTGCATGCGTACCGTAACCTCGACGATGAGCAATTCCAAGACTCGAATTGTGATTGTGTTACGAAATATCGAATGGCTATCCCTGAAACGAATGTAACTGATAATGCGATTATCCAGATTTTCAGTATCGCCAATGAAAAATTTCGGTCCAAACATACAGGACGATAATCAGGATTATGCAAGGACAAAAAAGTGGGAGTAATCTGCATAATGAAATTTAAAACATAATTGTCTCCTACTCTACTGTTCTTCTCTTTGTTCATCTCTGTGCAACCAGTCCCATGGAATCAAAATCAGATAACTTCTATGCTCTAAGGACGCTTCCAGGGTTACCAGCCATAATTTACATGCACAATTTTGCACATTCTGATCTCAGAGTCCAGGCGATGAATTAAAACGTCGAAAGAGAAGGAAAATCGTTTCATCTCTTCGCACAAATCATGTATGGGTCAAAAGTTTAATACTAAACTTCGGTTTTTACGATTTTTTAAGTTTCAAAACTCTGCCAATTCACCATTTTTCGAAATCTTTTCATAATTTTTTTTTTTTCATAGCCCCAAGTATCCCTTGAAAACAAACTCAAGCCCATTTTTGTCACTATAATAGTATTCGAGATATTTAAAAAAATATATTATAAAAAATTTGTTTCCTTTGGCAGCACTTCGCTTTATGATAAAAGAAAGCTTTTGACAAAAATTCAATCAAATCGAAAGGGCTCGATTCCAACTATTGGTCGATTTGACATGGAATGACCCTATACCTGTTTTACGTACCTGCATACCAATAATACGCAAGTACGTCACACGTTTACTCATGAGATTCTGACTCCGTTTCCACGAGTGCATCCCCCTCAAGGCGTCTGATAAGTCAGTCACCTATCCAGGTATCTAGGCAGCCACGCAATCAGACACCGTTTCAGCCATGGTTTGCTCCAGCATGTTCGCTCTACTTGTCGCTCGTTACTCCCTTCCCCCCCCCCCCCCTGGTTGTCACGCCGAAATCCTCTCTTATCCTACTTGCATTAGCCGTCAGCCCTCGAATTTGGAAATGAGATAACAAATTGAGCAGTGCTTCATTTTTTTGAGCGTCTTTTTATGAATTATTCGTCTCACGGATCTTTCATGATTCGACAGGTCATTTACATAGACGAGAGACTTTCATTGGGAAGATTTAAAGTTGAACGAGTGAATAATTGTGTTTTATTATAGTTGTGCGAATTCGACGTATACTTAAGTGGTAACCACTGTGCTTCAGTCATTATTGGCAAAGCGATGCAGAGCACAGCCTCATTGAAATTCGATGGGGTATCGCTTGATTAATATATTCCTCAGGATTATTTGGCACGTATGTCGTGCCAGTCATTGGGTTAGGTCCAATTAGAAATATCGCCCGGAAGCATGGATGGGAGGGACCGTACCTAATTATGATGCGACACTATAACGAACACGCCTTTCGAATCCTCAGTGATTATAATCATTGCTTATCAGTCCGTAATTATCAATGGTATTACATATCTATTTCCAGGTGAGCACATAGCAATGCATATAATGCAACCATAATCTCTATCCAGTAGCAGCAAGAGCTTCGATCGGTCGTGATAATTTTGATAAATGCGTGTACATAATTTATTTTCATCTCCTCGGAAACCAACGAAATCAGTAGCATTAATCCGCATAGCTTTATCTATATAAACCTTGTGCCGTACACAATCCGCTTACAGTAACTAATCACAGTAAATTGCCAAGTGGGGATAATTCGTGATCAAATTGAATTGGCGGATAATTTTATAGAATTTTTTATTGTCCAAGAGTCAATAAAAGTCACGTGGTATCCTTGGTCTCTGTTAAGGAATCGCGTAAGACTCGTTAATCATATACTGACTGGATAAGGTAATCAGTGACCAGCCAGTCGAAATTTAGCCTAAGTCGAATGGCCAGTGTGGAAGCAAGAGAATAACGGTGAGTAACAAGTAGCAACCAGCGAATGGCAGCTATAGCGAGCACCCTTTGGCGGAAGATTCAAGGGGAGATAAAAGACGCAGAAGGAGAGTGAAATGGAACGCGAGGGATCAGGGAGATAGGTAGATAGATACGTGCAGGACTCGAGGGTGCTAGAGAACAGGAGGAAAAGCCGTATCGACATGATACCAACGAGTAATTCAGTTTTTGTAGCAGCGCGGGATTCGCTGAAGATGAGTTTAGGGTTGTGTATTCGAATTAACTAGGAGATAAGAAAAAGGGTGATGAGTGATGAACTGCTTGGCATGCCTGACACCTATGTGAATTTTGTGTACATGCTCGATTATTTGGACATTTTTTTTATCAAGCTCTATATAGTTTTTTCGCTGACGAACGTGAAAAATGAATCAGACAGATATAACGGATGCATCGCTAAGAGCAATTAAATTAATTTAGAAGCAGCGAATAGTGTATTTATTTTCTGAGTATGTTTTAATCCAAATGGCATTGTACCTCGTTTGGTTACCGAAGGATGACGTTTTTTCTTCTTTTTGATAGATGTTATTTACAGGGGAGGCTTATCGGTTTGGATTATTACTGTTATTAATTCCGTTTATTGCGTCGCTTAGTGATTCGACGAAAAAGAGAAGCACCCGCTGAGTTTTCATTTACGGTGAAACGTTACTGCGCGTTTCTTTCGGCGACTCGCGTAATTATATTAATTTCTTTGTACTATAGAGTATTACGAGGGACTAGATTAAAGAGTCAATGGAAAGAGAAAAAATGCTAATGGGGATGTTATTTAGCTGATAAGTTTTCTTATTGTATTATCAGTATATACGCATCATTCACAGCTGATAACTTTTATTCATACATTATTTAAAATTGCGATATTTGTATTCGATTATTTTTGTGATGATGATCGATTGTACCAGATTATCTTGCCTAGTTGAATAACAATTACGCGCATAAAAATTATCGATAGAGCAACAGTCAGTATCTGAACAACAACAAAATCCAGTAGCAGTGACAATAATTATGTGAAAAATTATAATTTTGATGTAAGTCCCACTAGTTTAATTCGTCAATCTTATTGGAGTTATTGTCATTGTCGCTAGAAATTTTTTGTCAAAATTACCATGCTTACCTTACCATGCTCCACTATGATTATAAAATTTTCTCCTTGTAGTACCTGTGACCTAATTATAAGTATATATCAACATGCATGTATCAACACTGAAATTATGCATACTTCCTTGGATTGGTCGTACGGTAGGAATTTGGAGAACGTCGTTAGGGGAAAACAGTAAGTGTTCATTAGTCCGTCGATTAAACCGTCGCAACGAAAACCCGGAGAGCAAAGTCAGAATGGTTGAAAGGTATTCGATGCCTTTAAACGTGGTAATTCTCGAGGGATTCGAATTTTTGCCGTAAAGGAAATCTACTGTGCACGATATAATTAATGTTGTATTCTGTATAATCATAAAAAGCGATGCTATTGAGAATGCGCATTTACTAAATAATACTGAATATTCATTATCGACCACCAAACTATACCATACGACGTAATATACATGACCCATTTCCAAGGCAGATGCTGCAACCGATTATCCGCAAAATTTAACAATTATAACGTGCAATGCAGTAGCATACGTATTTCCAAAACGTGTTATCGCATCATGCCGCCATAAAGAATTCAAAATTGGCGCGAAATTTTAGATACCTACTACCCACTACAGCACACGCGATTCTTTTCAGTCTCTATAGTCTCTACGAACTGATATATCTACATATAGATTGGTAATACTGCACCAGTCACGCTCGAATGCACGAATCCAAAGGCAGTATTACCAGCCACCGTATAGCACTACACCGCCATGGAACCGTCTATCGTCTATAGTCTACCGTCTACCGTCTACTGTCTACCGTCTGGCCAACGTTGGTTAGACTCCATTCCACAACTACACACCAATAATCTTCGATGACTCGTCGTATTTTCTTGGTATAATATCATCCACATCGGCGTGGAGATTCGTCAGCTTCATCGAGCATAATGAATAGGTAGATGTGTGTGAAAGAATAAACGAGTCATCTGCTGCCCGTTTTTAACGTTGGTATATCAAATGATCTATAGCTGTCGAAAAATGATCCCACGTGCGATAAATCGAAAGGCTAAAATGACGTATTGCTTTACGTTAATGACCTGTAAGCTGTGCGTGATTAAGAAAGCTTTAGACGGCAATACACCTTTAGCATATATACTAGGTAGTACGAGTAGTCTAACACAACTGTTCATTTAGGAATCCCTAGGAATAATCGTTGCTTTTTAACAGTTTTGCATTACCCGTTTTATAAGATATCAAATAAGATTATTAATTATAACGGGATATCTTTTAAGCTCTATTAAAAATCGTGAAATTCTATTTTACCTTCGTAAAACTAAATCGTCACTGTATGTACGCTAAGTAGATGAAGCCATTTAAAAATAAAGAAAGATCCAGCGTTTCCTTTCTCATGGAACTCCCCAATATGTCCGGAAAACAAAATAGTCCTAATCATTTACGACTTCCAAAAGCTGTTACGACTAGGCTATGGAAATATACAGTTAGAAAAATCAACGAACGGTAGAGAAGTCTAGCGTAAGTAGGGGATCTATACTTAACGAATACTTCACGAACGATCGGCTATTATGCAAATCCCTGCATCCGACGCGCGTCGCGACCTTTTAAAAATACGCCTTCGAGTTTAACTCGCTCGTAGCCAGTTTGGTCAAAGCCGTGGGTAAACAGTGGATACGAGGAAATAGATGGTTGGCGGTATGCAGAATGTTTACATTTGGATTACTTGTGTAATGGCGGCCACCGTTCCCCGGCACGACCCATTATATTAATATCACTAAGCTACTGCGCACTGTGGAGTTTATAGTGAGCGGCTGCTTGCGGCATAGTGGACTTTGCATATTCCAAAATTGTGCGTAACGTCTAGGCAGCCGGCAAATGAGCGGGTATTGTTGGGCTGAAGAAGAGCAGAGGAATGTGAAGCCACTGATTACTATCAAGAATGTTATCAACGTGCTTGCACAGAGCGTAGGTTCGTGTCGTAGGAACGTTAAGCTGCTTCGTGGTCAGACTTGTGACTGGTAACACTTGGAGCACGAAATTTGTTGAGGATCTCATTGAATAGACGTGCGAGAAATGTGGAGAGTTGACGCTTTTCATCATAACTGAGCTGTTTTTTCAGTCCTTTACTCACTGTATACTTGTACAGTCGTTTATGACATTGCTATGGGATACGCTCTAAGAATTCGCTCATCTGGAAAATGACATTTATGACTTACTATAATAATCTTGGGTTTTCTAGGAATTCGTGAGCAGATTAGATTTTGGTTAAAAAGAAAAGAATTTTTGAAGTCAGGTTGTGATATGAAAGAAAACATTGTTACATGTTCAGTGAAAGCACGTATTCGTTAAACACGATTGTTACATTTTTGTTTGTTAACGTGTGGGATAAATTTATTTGTTTGACAATAAAAATTGAACTTTTTATACATGTATTTTGCTACAGATCCAAATCTTTGTCGGATGCTCCAAATTGGCGCGGAATTACGTAGCTAAAATCCTGATGGAAATAATTCAGCAATAGAGATGCTGTAACTGCCCGGGACTAACTTTGCGCTCGTTTTCAACCCTTCAATTCGTACTTGGTTTAGGGGTTAGGGTGCAATTTGAAATTCTCCCTTCTTCGCCGGTCCAGTAACCCCTATCGGATTTACGTGCTAGTAAATTGTCTGGAGCGCTAAGACCGATTCTGAAGGATTGCAAGAAAGAGTCAAGAGGTTAGTAAATTTTATCCGAATCGCTTGCAAAACAAATTTAAGAGACCTGTAAACGATCTGTAATTCAAGACCGAGAAAACTGCTTAATCTACATAAAAGACAACCGCACGTACAATTCCATAATCGCGAGTTAAGTGAGAGTTAAGATATCGTATACCAAATTAAACGGTCACGAAATTTTCATAAAACATGCTGTGCCATAATGCCATAATAGTATTTCCGTGTCGAATCGAGGAATTTCATTAAAATAATAATTAATCGTAATCGCTCACTAACGAGAACTTTTAATATTATCATTTAAAATAGCATTCAATTAATAAAGATACATGGTTTAAAATAAAAAATTACATCTAATATTTCAAATGACACGGAAGAAAAGAAGTACCACTAAGCAATTAAAAACAATTTAAATATTTTACACAGATGTGTAGCAAGGACTGCCATCGAGATACTTCATAAGAAAAAAATAATCACAGATTTCACAAAGCGGCTATCTTCGACTATCTACTTTCTCAAGGCTGTTAAATTTCCAATTGAAAGCGTTCGCACAGCGAAGATCGCGTAGGCTCGGCTCATATTATTTTGATACGCGTTAATATTTTTAATGCTCTTATCGCTTGGAATTCTCTCAATAATAATTCTCATAATTTAGAGCATTCCAGCCAGTGAGAACAACCGTGATCCATACGTTCCATGATTCAGTCAAGTAATTTATATACCATCCAATCACCGTTTTTAAAAACGATTCGACAAGTATATCATTATCTCGATGCGTACAAGGTATTTCATTCTGTTGGACGTCACAAACGAATTAATAAAATTTACAATATATCTTTGAGACGTGACATATCTTTTAGACATGCATTAAAAAAAAGTATCTTCCTACACGCACCTCTACATCAGCATTGATATCCCTGAATGTGAACATTTTTGAAAAAATATATTAAAAATATTAATAATCTCGATTTACAGGAGCATAGAAGAACAATAGCGCAACATAACTCACTGTAACAGGAGCGAGTATTAGGCGAGAGCCAAAGCTTAACAACAGCTTCCCTCAATGTCTCCCCCCGTTCTCTCAGTCCTTCATCTCTTTCTCTCTCTCAATAATCCACCAAAACGTTAGCAATCCACCATATGGCGTATTACATAGCTCGAGCGAATAACGCAAATGCCCAGGATGCGGTCCGATACAATAGACGTCAGTTTTAGTTACGCCATGCCCGTCAACCTCAAATCATCGAGCGAGAGATGAGCCAATGTTCCATTTTGCTGTGGCAGGACGGATAGGCTGCTCCTCGAAAACTATTGTCCATAAGCACGGATGCGTAACAATACCGGGGAAATTGCGATACGCGTCGTAAAACGGACATGCTCTCCTCTCGAGGGGCTTTTTAGGGCTGGACCAGGACCTGGAGAGACCCTTATTATGATGTGGATACTTTTGGCATGGACTTTAACGATTCTCCAACGTAGACTGTTCTCCTCTTTATACCTTCGTCTCTTCGTTAATCTCATAATTGAAAGCTCAACTGTAACGCTAACCGTTATACTCTTTATTCCCGAATGTCCCCGAGACACTGAGATTTCAAGTCTAGCCATCTTTCCTATTACCCTTCTTCATCTATACTTTGATACTTCAGAGGGAGTGGCGAATTGCGAGGGTGTCGTTGAGCTGAGCAAACAACGTTCTATCAACGTATTGTCTCTATCGATAAGGCGCACCTGTGTTGATAATGCATTAGTGCTAGGATAAGAATTGCCTGGTTGAATAATCCATGGATAGACGTACTATCCATGTACGTACACCATAATCAATTACGTATATCCATGTGGATGTAAATTGCAAACACCACTTTGGTAACTTTATTTGCCGATAACTTTTATACTTTCTACACAATATTTTTTCAGCTACCCCTGTGTGTATACTAGGATTGTGAGTAGGATCGGTGCGTATGATTACTTTTAACAAGTGTGTTTCTAGAACGAAACTTTAGTCTCGAATTGTTATACTTGTTTGAGAGAAGGTTGGATCGCATGTTTTAAGCTTTATTTGATTACATAATTTATTTATTAATAAAAAATATTGCTATAAAGTACGGGAGCGAAGACACTTTGTGATTGGTCGTGACGTCACAACCTCATCTCCTTACATGGAGTTTATTTTATAACCAAATAGTCAATGAGGAATTCCCGTGACGAATGATCGGCTTCACAAGACGTTATTATTTAAAGTTTACTCACTAATCCGCAAGACGGCAGTAACGAATATGAGAATCTGACGGGCAATTTGTCACGTGACTCAATAGGCCGTTTGAACTACTATTTGTGCAATACGATTTTTAATATCAAAAATATTATTTATTTATTTAATATAAGCACACTATTTATGTAAGCCATCAACATTCACAGTTTTTATAGTACCAAAATTAAGAAAAACGAAACAAAAATTGGTTCAGTTCCCCATTGGCTGTGCTCGACGAGTATACTCGTCATTGCTTTAGTTTTTTCGGCACAATTTAAGCACACGCTTTCAACAGATGGCGACCCAGTTAACTAGTTAAAACAGTTAATTTCTTAACAAGTAGATGATATGGGAATGATTAAACATTTGTTTTGTCCGTGAAGTTTTTCTGAAAAAAGATGAAGGAAACGAGGAGGAAAGTACATTTCGAAAGATCTGTACTTTGTAAAGAAATATGAGATACGTAAGGAGATATAGGAGAAACAAGGCGGATCTATAAAGAATTCTCATTTATCTATTAAATACCACGCAGAGACCGCATAGAGAATTTCTGCTGGAATTTAACCAAATTGAATCAATTTCGAGAGTACACTAACGAGAAGCAAAGGGTCTTTACGTAAATCCCACGTATTCGAGTGAAATGCAAAGGGCGTTTCGTTAATTTCGTACTACAATTAAATGCTTGGCAAATTAGTTCCTATGAATACGTAAAATTTATGGAATCATGGACTCACCTTCTCGAAACTGAATAACATTTTCGTGACGATCGTTGATGATCATGCAGCGATAACAATTTTCCGCACTGAAATAATACAAAAAAAAATTCGTGATATCGAAAAAATCGATACATCGACTGTCTATCGATTGATCGAACAGTTATTAGAAATATCATGATCATAACAATCGCAACTTACGTCTCGCGGACGATGTACGCATCCGCATCCCTATCCACGCAAACTCTCTTGTTCAAGACGGATGCGTTTACCGTGACAGGACCTGGTTTATCGTAGAAGAACCATTCGCCCGCCCAACTCGCTGGAAATTCACAGGCACCTGTAACAAAGAGAAATAGGTCGTTTGAATATTTTGCTGGATTCGTTGACATCAAGTTTCATTCATATGAAAAAATATTACTTCGTTAAGAACGAATATACTGATATACGCAATACGTAGGAGTGCCTATTAATATACAAAGTTCAAAGAATCTGATGACGATATTACTTTACTGACAAAAAAGAGTCGCTGTTTGCATAAAATATTTTTTTTGTAGTTGCGGTACAAACGCAACCGAGTCCTTTCGCGTTGGTGAAAGAGACGATTTCAAACGATATTCAAAGACACGTCCATCCCAAATGGTAAGCATCAGACAGGCCTCAAAGGGACTCTTGGCAGCGGCTTAAAATATAATTGAGTCGTAAGCAATACCGTTGATCCGAGCAGACATCAGTGTGCTGTATAAACTATATTTAGTATAGTTCTGCCTTCGACATGCCTTAACCACTATACTGATAGTTTTTTTTTTGTTCCTTTAAAACATCAAACACCATTGTAAAAGAGTCAACTATAGCCCTGCTCTATTTAGTAAGTTCTATCATGATAGAAAGTTATTTAAATCGATATTAGAATAAAATATGTGGCATTATAATCGAGACATACAAATTATTGTAAAATAATTGTATTGCTATAATTTGTATTAACCAGTTAAGTAAAAAAAATGTAAATTCGACATTAAAGTCGGATAAAATTCATTACTGCGAATCAATGGCCTCAGTTATACAATTAATAATAATTATAATAGTATTACGTATAATTGCACTCCGACTACTTGAACAAAGTAACTGTTTATTTATTCATTACGTATGGTAAGAGAATTCACAGAACGTCTATGGGTATTAAGAAAAGTTTAATCCAAGATACGTAACCCCGAGTTATTACTTAAATTACTGAATAAGGTGCGTCAGGTTCTGACACCAGGTCGTTATTAATTCTATTTCATTTTCCTCGCGGGAACTTTAACGGAGTCTTTCTGGGCTCACGGCTCTTCAGGAAAAGTCTCAGCGATTGGACGGAAGTTGATGCGAGGAAAAGAATTGAAGAAAATAATTCATCGTGAGGCGACACAATAATTTGCAGACTTATGAAAGTATTGTTTCCTTCAAAGAAAATAGTGTATTATAAAATGGATGAAAATCTATCTTTTAATGAAATTACGCAATGTTTTATTAATTGCTTAACAAGTAAATAATAATAACAGATTTCATACATCAGAGAGAGTGCTACTAGGCTACGCGCTAGCTGCCGTTATTCTTAGCCGTATCGCAAGTGTAACTTATTCAATTCTCACCTAATATATTTATAGACTCACAAGCTCTCATTATTGAAAATTCGAGAGAAAACGGTCTAATAAAGCTGCCAGGTTAACGTCGTCGATCGATTGAGTAGTTACAGGTACAGTCAGTCATAAAAGAGGTTACGTCTCTGTTGAAATTTTTTTTTTCTTCGTCTAATAAGAAAATATCAAGCACTTTATTTTCCAGTACACTTAAATGTAATTGACTTTTGACTGTTCTGCTAATCGCAAGCTGCATTGAATCGCCTTTCCACGAAGAGCAAAATCCTTTCGACTGTCTTAAAAGCTGGAAAGACAATACCTGGTGACATTGGATTTGACAATTTTTATTACTTAAAACATACTAAATAATTTCATTTGAAATTTCGCGAGTCCCATTATCAATTTACGCAGTTTGATCCTTACAGTATAACTTCGACATGGTCTATACACAATGGTGTGATTCATCTTCAAAATTTTACATTGGTGTCGAGATCTAACTTTGGCTTTTGAAATAAAGTGCATCTGTTCTAAGGAATACGAATAGTTTGGAAATGAAAATAAAATATTAAAGGCTCATATTTATTCATGTATATTATCCAATCTTAATGAAGAAGGTGATCGGTGAATATGTAATCGCATGAGTGAACATTATGTATTAATACGTAGATAAGAATGGAGTGAGTTCTCAAAAGAAAAAAATGTTTTAGCATAATAATTTAACGAGTGAATTCATAAGTTTCACGTAATAAGAGCAAAGTTAAGATTACAACAGGATCGATATGGAGATGTGCTTTGGTATAATGCGAGATAACTCTTCTGAGATTTACAATATAGATTGTTAAGTTGTCTAAGATCACTTTACTCAGAATAAAATCGTTACCCAGAGTGCTCAGTATTTGACATCTTGATGTATGCGAATAGGCGGGGTTTTCATAGAGCAAACATTTTTTGGCTACATACAAATAGCGAATAAAAAAAATTTTGCATTAAATCAAACTACAGTTTTTGCATGGATGATATCAATGCAGGACCATTAGAAAAAACGTACCGCCTAACTTATCGGTGCAATGGTAGTTATCAATATCAAAAGATAGGTTGCCGTGATCAGACCAAGCCTCTGTCGATCCAGGATTTTTGCAAGGTTTAAAAGTTTAATTTACATTTTTTGCAAACAAAAACTATTTCAACGGTATGCATGATTAAAATGTTTTGTATCTTTTTTAGACCCTTATCATAGGGGCTGTGCACATTTATATTTTAACAGTGAGCTCTCGGTGGGTCGAACTAAAGTGTAAAAAGGAATTTCGTTTTTCTGTCGTTTCCGGTCACATATTTGCATTGCTGAATGTAACACTTTTTTTTTTAACTTCACGTATAATAGATTATTTTCAAACGCAGGATTCAACGTTTTGTTGCAAAATAAATTCCCGTTAGGAGGAGTTGTACTTCAAAAATAATATCAAACGATGGAAAAGAAAAGCAGAGTGAGTTATAGAAATGCTTTTTAAACAGCTTCTATATTAAGAGTGGCAGCCAGACAGTTTCATTAAATTTGAATAATATAATTTGATCAATTTGCATTTGCATCACATATGTGCATCCATGATATAATCCTTAGTTTTCGATGTAAAGTACACAGGATATTTGATATGTATGCGTACTCAATAAAATAACGTTAGTTTAACCCCTTACAGCCATCCACTGTAGTATACACCCCCTTTCAATTCAGAAACTATCAGTCCGATTTTCATGAAACTCACATGACTGAATTTGAATCTATAGTCGGAAATATAAAATTCATAATGTTACATCCAAATGGCAGATATCTATGATCGCGCAGGACCGTCTCGATGAACCATATATCAACATGAAATTTTCAAGTTATCTCGCTGATCCGATTAATAAAATACAATTTGCGCGTGCGTTCCTTTGACAATTTAAAAATAAACATAGCCATTTAAATTAATGATAAATTATTGATTACCTATCGATCGCAGTAGACTCGTACAGGCATTATATTTCATCGGAATGAACCAACTTCAAAAACTAAACAATACGTATAGTTACTTTACAAACTGTTCGTTATTCACGGTCATTCGCATTAATCATCATAATGTTTTCATGAGTGTCTCCTCAATTTATTGGCAAAAGATTCAAAAGTCGAGAGCATGCGATTCGATAGCGACATTGTTACTCAACATGAAATTTCGTTGGGCCATGGTACATGTATGTACACATAGGGGGGTGGGGTGGGGGGCGTTAATTAGAAGACAATGCAATACAGGAATATAGTATAACCGTAGAGAGTACGCATCTATGGTGAAGTGCTCCCCACGTCCCTATGGAGTAGCCCCGAGGCTGGTGGTCCAACGTGGGAAACAAGCGTCCTGTTTCCCCATTGCCTTTGGGGCACCTCCTCCCCCACATATATGCTCTATTACAAATACGAATATAGACGAGTGATAGATCGTAGATGCGGTGCAAATATCTGGGAAAACATATCGATACTGTGTGGGCCCTGGCTTGGCAAAAACGAAAGAAATAAGAACACCGAATCATCGTTCAATCTTGTTAGAACGCCGAAGATCAATCGACTTATAGAAAACTTGGTAAATTTTTCTTTTTTACAAAAAAAAATTTTTTCTAGTTTAGTTCTCAATGTTGAAGGATATTGATCGATAAATCGTTATTAATTATGTATATATAAACACATAAGTTTGTGCTTTTAAAGGCAATCAATGGGTACGTATAGATGAAAATAAGGATTTTATGTAATGATTTTATTTTGTATATATATGTAAAGGAAGTAGGTGATAAATATACATTACTTTTTATATCCCATGTGGATAATATTTTTGGGAAATAAGATAATGCATAACCCATAATTAGTTGTTTCTTTAGGTGTCCCATGTATATATATGTATATGTGCACATAAATACGTTTTTAAATGTAATTTTTGCTATTTTGTTGTACGTTAACTTTTCTTCGCAATCTCTTCCCGTCAATTGTGCCGCGAGATATCAGAGCGCGCAGCACGTTCTCAAAAGAATTGGAATCGGCTATTATCGGTATGAATAATGCAGCCTGATCGAAATATGGAGATACGCACGCACAGAGTTTAAAGTTCCGTTTTAAAGTGAGCCGTGACTTCTGAGAACTCGATTTGTGAGTCTCTCTTCATTAGCTAGTGCACCCTTCGGGTCGTCCTTTGAATATTAAAAGGCCGGCGCACCACGCCTCGGATGATTCGATTTAAATTGAAATTGAACGGAGAAAGAAAAATCGTCGTGATTTTCTCAATCAGTCCTGAACCCAATCGATTCCTGGCCCAAAGTGATTTACACCTTTTCCTCCCCATTACCTAGTTTCCAGGAAATGTTACATTCTCGAATCACTCGAAGCACCCCAAAATGACTTTTCGCCACTTCGCAATAAATCAATTATAATTGACATCGTATCGCGTACAGAAAAAAAACTGCAATAAAAAAATATTCAGTTCTAAATAGAATTAAACAAAAAGTTTTTTTTTTCATAATAAATATATTTCCACGAATCATCATTTCTCAGTAGATTACGCCGGGACCATATCGTAAGCCCTGTACCAAATAGCCAACTGTCCTGAATAATTCAGTGTTACATTAAACATTAATACTAGTCGAATATATACCCAAATAACAAAACTCATAAATGTGAAAAGTTATTTCGCAAATTTTTACACCACTCGTACGCAATCAGCATTTTTGAGAAAGTCAGGGGGTGTTCCCATGCATTAAAGAAAGAGTATTGTACGCAACTGTATTTACCAATGACAGCAGCGACAGTTACGCCCTTGACATTGATGTACGAGGTCACGTTTTCAAGTCATCCCTCTTTTCGGGATATAGAAAAGACTAATCTTCTCGGCGTGTGGCCAAAGAATTGCCGTTATTTTACGAATTAGATTGCGAAGCAAAGTGCGAGTGCAAACGCGTCTAGGGTAAAAGTGGGAGGATCAACGGACAAGCGGAATCGCGGTTTCGAGTTTCCACCACAAAATAGGTTCATCAACCGCATAGCTGCATAGTTAACAACCGAATTTGTCAAATAACTAAATTACACAGGGGATAGAGTACGGCCGGGACTGACTCCCAGGGTACGAGGAGGATCACTTGCAAACACAGCCGTACATAGCATGTAATGTAGCTACGTATTATACATAAGCTTCCAATCAGGCCTTTATTCACGCGAAAATTACGAAATTATAGTCACGTGCCAGCCAGTTCATCAACCAGGGTTATCCCTCCTACTTGACAGTATACATGAGATCTATACGTCACATACATATAGGTATATATGTGTATAGATACTGCATGCATAGATCCTGGGTCATATAAAAATTTTATTTTCATCGTGAAAATATTTTTACTTCTCATTTTTCATTCTGACAAATTGAAACGTAGATTTATTTTTTGTTCGACAAAGGAGACGACCGATAAGCAAGACTCGAGCGCATTATGCATGGTACAGTGTTGCACGACACATGCGTAAGGAGAAGGTCGTGGAAAGGAGCAGCTATTAGAAAAATTACATATTGACGGTTAAGTTATTTCCTAGTAAAAAAAAGTAATTCCTGATTCGACGAAAGCACATTAATCCTTTGCACCCCAGACTTCTTATACTTTTCATATATTTCGTCGCCTGAGATGCTACACTGGAATGCAAAGGGTTCAGTTTACATGTTTACGTTGCACGGTACAGGCGTAAACTGCCATGCTAATTTATGCAATTTCCGGTGGAAAGAGGATCGTGCTGGGTTTTTTTTAGGAAGTTTAAGACTCCTTGAATGTATGTGTAAGGTAATCAGGTGAAAAATCGACTGTAAATGTATAATATTACAATTATATTAGCTCGTACTTTCGATAGTAATGGTATCATATGTAAATAAATATATCTGCTTAAGGAAGCATCGTGAAATCGAATTATAAGGTCTGGAACGATATGAAAATATTCTCAGGGCCATTAAAGTGAAATAATCCCAGGAGGCGTAGAAATTATCTGTCTCCTTTGTAATATCAGAAATTGGTACAATAGAACCTGGACAAGCTTAATTACTTCTGGTTATACGAAGTGATTTCTGGGACGATATTTCAGAAACTTTAAACCCCTATGGAGGTTCGTATACTCTGTATAGCTATATACATTAACCGTGCTTCACCTTACTTTACGTACCTTAAACACCCTATTGTTTAGCTTCTCCGTTGCGAGAATTTTCCATATTACACGACATCATTGAAATATGATTGTTTATAAAGATAATTACGAATTCCGTAAGTTATCTTTAGGAACAATACCAAATTTCATCGTGTGACTTATTATTAATACGCGCTACATTGCTTGCTTATTTGAGTGTATGTAAATACATATTCAAAGGCAGAAAATCTGAGATACATCTACACCTTGTATGTTTATCTTGAGCTTTTATTCTTTTTAGAGACGACTTTATGGATCGCGTGAAAGCGATTAATGCGAACGCCATTACGAAAAAAAAATGTATCTGCCTGGTACGAGAGTCAGTATGGAAACTTTGGTTAAATATAGTGACTGGAAATTGACATGAAAAATAAAAATTCTGGAAATAGATGAAACAGGAACATTGGCAGGTATCCAGTATATCCGGCTCTAATTTGGCAGTCGCGGAAAAGCTTTTTTTTTATATGATGGCGGATGTAAAAAATACGACTGCATGATTCATGCGACTGTGACTTAAGGTAAATTTATTTTGACAGATATTTTATTTTCGGATAAAAGGTTCGATTTTTCGATTTGTTTTCCACCTATCCCAAACCCTTATCCCTCCTGTCGATCCCCGAAGCGTTATATTCGTGTAAAACATACATTCTTTATCTAAAGCTAATAGATGTCGGTTTTACTGAATGTCACGAATCGAATGCTTCTTGTCACGTCACTGGCAGTATTTCATCACTCCGATAACAATTAATTGAAAAGGTTGAAGTAGTTGAATTGTCACGCAGAATATCAGAAAACTGAAGAGACAACTCTATGTACTCTCTGTGTGCTAAAAATAGGGGATGCGAAATAAAAGAAAAAAGCACTCTCTTCGCATTAAAATCGAACAGCACCAGGTAGATTATTTTCATTACTGATAACGAAAATCTTAGATGGGCTTCCATTTCCCGTTCATTATCCCGTTTTTATTCCTCTGATTCTAATCTCATTCCTCGAAAACAACATAAACACATTTAATCCCCATCCGGAAAAATTGCAGTACCTAATATGCACCTTGCAGTCTGCATTCCCTAAAAGAGGATAAGACAGTCCCTGAATCCAAGAGGGGTACAATTTCTCTAAATGTATAAAGGGGTGATAGTGACAGGGGTAACACTTTATTAATCGATCTCAATTCACTTAGTACGTCGACATAGTCAAGCGTCCACCCCTATTGCCAAAGTTTCTCCATCTTGGTGCAACTTTACCTCAAGCGAAGTTTACCCCATTGGTACCGCGTAGGTTGGTAGCCATGCAAATTTTTCTAGGAATACATGTTCATGCATTTATCTATAAGTTTTCCTCGTCGCAAGTGAACACGCAAATATAATGTGCAGATATAGATATACGTACACGTGTGATGGAGTTCACCGCGATTTCTCCCCATGTGGCACGTGGGGGAGAGAAACTATGGGCGTTGCCAGAATCTCGGAACCTATAGAGATACAAGGGTGACTGGTTCAACCAGACCGTATCACCCTCTCTAAATGTAATGTATTCACCCTTTGAACCCTTCTGGCCAGTTGTATGCCTACGACAGAATGGTCATTTGTTGGGCACACGCCTCATCCCATTTCGAAAACTGGCGCCCATGTAGCACGCCTACATAAGATAATATGGCCAAATACAAATATAAGAGTTTTCACATATCCAGTATATATGTCTGTATAGTCTACGACCTATATATATACACATATATATACCCCTTGGTACGTACTGCCAAGAATGTTTGGACACAATCGACCAACACGTATGTTTGCAAAAAAAATGGTCAGCTTGTGGATTGTTTCGATTTGCCAGTTCAATCTCAGCTTGATTGTACATCTCGTTGCCATCCCAACACCTCGAGCCAATGGCTCTTGGAAAATTACCGAGTCCATCGCTGATATTGACGTCTATATATGTATATTCACCGAGGATATTGTTCTAGTTATACATATTTCAGTTATTAGAGAAAACATTAGAAACACTAATAAGGGTTAGTGGAGTTTTTTTTTTGTGACCTTTATAACCCATTGCAGTTGTTTAGGAATTTCGTCAGACATTCATTCAGGGTATAATCATTAGACGTAATGTACTCGGATTTTCATTACGTCAAGCTCACTTATGAAATTGAACGTTATGATATGGGTTCAAACGCAATTAAATACACCGTAATCGTACAGTCAGATGAATTTGATAACGAATGTGCATTTGATATTAAATCGTAGGAATATATTTTGTTTCAATGAGATTCCGTCGTAATTTGCATCGTGTATTCCTCTACAGATTGCACTGGATCCACGACAGTGTATATTTCATCGATGATGATCAATCATTAAGAATCGTTGTGGCAACGAACACACGGGGCTAATGAAAATGTGAATGAAAATGTTTGTAGAAAAAAATGGTAAAGCAACGAGGTACGGTTGCTGTAGTTACATGCATATTGCAATATAAAAATTCTCTCGTATAAGTAAAAGCATTGAAGTGGATTAGCGTTAACGTAAAATCGCGCTCACATGGATCATTTGTCAGAACCGCGTGAATATACGTGTGTACGATGCATAGCGGTCTGAAAGGCTTGCGAGCGACAAATCCCGTATGCAGGATGCATACGCACTCGGAATATGAAATGCGCGCGTTCTCGGCACACGCTCACCCCTCTTCTAATGCTGTTACGCATTTTTAAGCATTCATCTCGGTTCAAGGGTTGCGACACGTGCGGCGGTTTGTTAGAGACTTTATTTAAGGACCTACATACGCTACCATTGCACTATACATTTATCCGAAACAATATAAGCGCATTATATAGCCAGACTTTTATGCAATTTCTATCGTTCGTTATGGATTCAAATTTTAAATACGTGAAACATTTTTTTACAAAATGAAAAATGAAACAGTAAAATTTCTTTATAGACAAACATTACAACTAATACGATCACGTATGTACTGCGCGTTATCATATGCGAAAAAAAATAATTTTTAAACTAGTCTATCGGAAATATTCAGTTACGTAAATCCTAGCATGTGAGAAATTTAAATTTATTTAGATACCGGTCCACGCTGAGGTTAAAGACATGCATTGACTCGAGCAACACTTAATAAACGTGCTTAGATTCGACTAAGACGAGTGTTCCTTACGAATAGAGCGTCTTGTATCGTGTGCATGGAACACACACTCATTTTAATGTATTCACCAACACGTGGACGGACGAAAGAATGATTCAGGACATTTTTTCAGCAGCTGGTCTTTTATGAGATAAGTGACTCGAAGCAACGAGTGTTTCGAATTACTGTTAATCCTACAGTCCATTTTCGTTATCGAAGCACATCGGTATTATAATCACGTAAATGCGATCGATACTACTGTACGTACGTGTCGGTATGGTATCATTATTCATTGTATACGCGAGTACATCCACCAGGTCTGTCCACGAGTTCAATATATTTTTTTGACAGTTTGCAAAAAATGTAATCATTATTAAATCGCACATGGTTCTACACATAATTGCATGCAATTCGTACATACAAATTACGCATGCAAAATAATTTGCATTGAAATTTATCCATTTTAGCCTACATCTCCGTAGTATCATAGAATCTCACATGTTATTTACTAAGGATTGCATTGTTCGGAAACTGTCAAAAAACATATTGAACTCATGGACCGACTATAGGAGAAATGCGTCTGAGACGGCATAGCGAATAACACGGTAAAATTTATGCCGTTTAAGATATTTTTTCCACTATGTGGTTAATAAAAAAAATGAGGAATGTCTCCGAACGAAGTCTTCGCATAAGACAAGCCAATTGCCTTGCATTTCATCTAATCCTACACTGGATTTTAACCGACAGTAATACATCAGTATCGTAATCACGATATAGGGATTGTACATTATTACACTACAGTTTGGTCGTAACCTGCTGTACGTGACAAGATATCATTATTAGACTTGTCGAACGAAAAACTTTAACGGAATGATCAAGCGATTCGAAATATTTTATGTGTCTGCTTTTGTGTCCCATAAAACGAATGTCCCGGCTTTATGAATATATTACGTAACGTTCAATCGAGTAGTCTGCAATGAGTAATGGACGTATAATAATTAGTTGAGTTCTGTGTATATAGTATCAAAGTGTATCTCGTATGTACAGTAGGGTTGGAAAATTGTTCCACGCTGGTATTTCTACTTTTGGCGAAAACTATGTTTACGGTATACGTTGGCTCAGCATCAAGGCAGCAATGAAATATCCAGGAGCCGATTGCAAGAGGTAGCAGTTTCACTTACGGTCTGACCCTCCTTTTCTGCCGATTCGTGGCATTCGCAGGGGGGCCACGTTGGGAATTGCAACTTCCCTCGACATTACGTAGCGCCACGCACTATTTTTCACGCAGCCACAGTGCACGCAACGATTAGACCTATCAATCGTGCGCCGTGGAATTGGGGTGCTGAGAACGAGAAACACACAAGGGGTGGGCCAACAAGAAAGACTGAGGGTGCACTTCCATTACCAATTAGAAATGGCAGGATCGATGGGTTTTTCACTTAATAACAGGCTACTCACGGTTTCACGCGCACGAATTGATTACGGTTGCTTATTGCGTGCCCGAGGGTGTGATTACGCATGTAGAAATAGTTAAAAATGAACAAAATATTTTTGAAAATACATATACTAAAATTAAAATAAACAATTCACATAACAACGAATAACTTAACAATTTGTAATCGTATTATTTATATTTCTTTGGATTTAGGAGTTTTATCATTGTTGGTAATTATTAATTTTATAATTTTAAAAATCGTACAACATAGTTATTATTTTTTGCACAACGTGTTCTTTACATTTTTCTTATTGTTATTCATATATGCAGAATTTCGAACACCTGTCAATATTATTCTTCCATAATTAAAATAAACAATCTCAAGCAATTTCATGCGTGTTCGTGTAAATATTTTTTGTTTGCCCCGACTTAGAACAAAATCAATATTTTTATAATTTTTGTTTTTATCAATGTACGCAGTACCTACCTATAGCCATCCAGAATAAGAAAATTATATAGATATAGTGTTACAAACAGTTAAGATTTACACGTGACAACGGAATTGCTTAACTGTATTGAAATGCGAACCGAATCACGTAAAATTATAGAGTAAAATATAATACATTCGTTCCATTTTTGCGTACACTGGTGTACATGTTTTTGTGGCAGTTTCTCAATAACAAAAATCAAGTGGCACCTAGTAGTAGATATTGATATTGGGATAAAAAGCGAGATTCGGAGGAGTAGGAAAAACTGGAGATTCGAAAAACAAGAGCCATCTTCCAACGGAAATTAATAGATGAGAGCCCGATGCTTTTTTCTTCGGCTTGGCCGGAAGATATAAGAACCACATGGTTATTTATCTGTGCGACTAGAGTTTTCCAAGAAACGAAGAGCATAACATGCGAGTCCTTGAAGTAGAAAATATTTGTCCTTCCCCGTTACAATATCACCTACATCCTCGGATCAGAATAATCATCGATCTCCTTTTGTCGTTTGAATAAATGAGATTCGCTGAGCCACCAAGCTAGGGATGGTATGCATCTTACTTTAAATCTGGAATAGAGAATTCCTTCGTTTACTCTTTCTCGTTGAATATCCTCTTTCGTTCGTCTATGTCATCGTTTTTTATCATCTCCGACTGTGCCCCTCCGTATTATATTCGAGCTCTCGTGACAGTTAGCATTGTTGCGACACAGTAAAATCTGTGATAACGTTATGCCTCAGCCCGGCGGGCGAATCCCCACAGAGAATTTTACACATGACGGATAACGGAATCCGTTAACACGCGATTTCCGCGCAATTAAACAACTGCTCCTAAATAAATGTCAAAGTTTCGCTTTTTCCGTGGAAGCTGACGTTCTCAGTGACATCAAGTCTTTCGTCGCGTCAGGAGAGTAAGTGAGAGAGTGAGAGTGAGAGTGAGAGTGAGAGTGAGAGTGAGAGTGAGAGTGAGAGTGAGAGTGAGAGTGAGAGTGAG
>JARQTI010000415.1:1176629-1234320 GCA_030142655.1 Trachelus tabidus | reverse complement strand
GAGAGAGAGAGAGAGAGAGAGAGAGAGAGAGAGAGAGAGAGAGAGAGAGAGAGAGAGAGAGAGAGAGAGAGAAAAAGTTCCTATGAAAAAGACAACGAATTTTGGCGACACGAAAAATAGGACAATCCTCACATTCAGTCGATCGTTATCTCCAACGATAACCGCCTATCTCTTTACGTCACTAAATGGCGGCAAAACTGTGAAAACGTGTAGCACGAAGTAACAGGGAAAAAGTTCAAATATCAGGAAGAACAAAATTAAAGAGGAAAAAACTTATCAATAATCGGTTTATCATATTATGATTATAATTACCGATTACCGATAACAGTACCTACTCTTTCGAACGAGTATAGATCGGTTGAACGTATGTCCATGTGTCAATGCAAAAACGAAAGGGATAAACGGAGCAGTAATAATTCACGCTGTTTTCATAAACTGCTGTTACTATAAGTGAGCTGTTTGTTCGGCTATGGGAAAACAAGACAATTGTTAATGTCCCGTACAGTACTCAGCTGCGAATATAAAAAGTTGGTATAGATACATGAAACACACAATGCCACTGGACGGTAATATTATCTGCACGCATTAGCGACGTACAGGGAATACGTAGCATAATGTGCATAGTTCTAAGGATACTTGATCGATATACATTACACTGAGTATTAATACCGAGGGATTCGATCCGATCTAGTATAACGTCCATTTGGTGAGAAGAGGAGCTTTGTAAGGAATATCGCTAATAGGTTAAACGTTCAAATGACATGTACATAAACTAACCTTTGTATTCGTACATACAGAAGAAAGCTCCTACTAGATAGCAATGGTTAGTGTTTGAACAAGAATAAATACTAGTGGCAGTAACAATAAATCTGTTAAAATTTACTACTATGATTACAAGTTTCACTGGTTATCTTGAGCTGGCCAATCATCCCAGAGGTCGAAGTCGTAAAATCGAGGGAAAAAAAATGTATATACCATGAATGGTAATGGCAATATAATCGTTATAAATAAAATTTTCTTATCTAAATACTAATAATCGATCTAGTAATCGGTTGTATACATTTTTTTCCAATCAAAGGCAGTATCTGCGTCTTACGAAATACTGACAGTAAATTCCTTTGTTCTCTTAATAATTGAACTATGTTCAAAACGAGATTTGGCGACGAACGGCGTTCGCGAAATCATTAAACACGGCGTTTGAGTGTGCCGTGTGTACTGGCCTGCGCCGTAATTCTCGTCGAGCTGTCCATTTGCGTTTGTAAATGCAATTACGCCGAATGTCCAAAGCAGACGCTTAGTGGTCACTGGTATACCTTCCACCCCCGTAACCACCCTTTGTCCCCGGCGGCAATAAATGAGCACTGAATCTATTAATGGTTGCCCCTGTGCAATGGGCTATAAAGGTTCACTTGCTACAGCGCGATATTCTACGTTCGTCGTACGATGGCCTTAACTTTTAATGGAGTGATGCATTTTACAGGCATTTACAAAAAAAAAAAACTGTAAAGGAGATAAGTCAAATACGTTCAGTCAATTGTTCAATCCCTATGAGAATCAGTCCGACCCGTGAGTATACACTGGAAGCTACTTAAACTTTTCTTAAACGCAAATAAAACCTTATTTTCTTGAGGTTGGCATGGGTTATTTCTTCTCTTCTTTTTCTTTCGGGCAGTTTCCTCGATTGGCGTGACAATAAATTCTAAAACAAGGTCCTCCCTCCGTCCTCTGTATATACCCTAAGAGCTATCAACGGGCGGCACTCGGTATCGGAGAGAAAAGTTTTTCCGAGGCGAAGAAAAAGTTTCCTTTTCCTTTCGGTTCTCTTTGACTCAGTTTCAGGATAACACGTGCACGTAAGTGGCCACTTCCTATAAAGTCGGCCCAAATCGATTCTCATATGTATATCGTATAGGTTTCACATATGCCCTTACGCTTTCCTTCTTCAGGCTGCCGTCTCTAATGGCTCAAACGTTTAACCCAATTCGTCGTAACTCTGCCTCTTTAAAGCTAACAGTGAACCATCTCGTGTCGGTGATGCTATTCGGTAAGCGTATTACCGACGAGTATAAGAGACGATGAAAATAGGAGGGCGATGAAGTTTCAGAGAAAGGGCGTTGGGAATGAGCGAGTGGAAGGGGGAGAGAGAGAAACAAAGCCCGACGAAGCCTGAAAGAAGCAGCAGAGGGAGCTGTGGTGGCGCCCGATGACACTTCTAGCGAAACAATGGAGTCATTTTATGTGATTTTAAGAAAAACTTATTCCTTGCTCCTGATAACTGAAAGCTTTGATCAGGGGAAAACACGGCTGGCGATGCTTAACTTTGACTTTTTGTTTCGTTGAAAATTGATCAAGCCACCTAATCGCAATTTGTGAATCTTACTGGAAAAAATGCTTTTGTTAACGATGCACAGGATCGCTTCTTTTTTAAGATTCGTACCTTCAGTTCGACATTATCAAAAGAAAATACAGGCAGATATCAAAATCTGTGAACGATCCCATATAAGGACTGTTAAAATATATAAATATTTTTCGAACAATATTTTTCTACCCAAGCATCTTCGTATAACTTTAAATATACATTTTTAACTCATAATCTGATTATGCTCATAAAGTCGACTTTGGTTACCTACAGATCACAGGTAATGTCTACTTGTAGTGAAATTCGTCCAATTTCATTTCTGGTATCAAACTGTGACCATGGTCATAACAGTGCACTGGTACAGCAACTTGGCAAAGCAGATGTTAATTACAGGTCTATGAGTATCTAAGAGTATTCATTTAGTCTTTTTAATTTTTCGTTTTAAAATTCGTTTTCGATTTATAGCGCGACTATAAATCCTCCTATACGTTCAACTACTGACGTCTAGTTGTAGCTGCGAGTCTCCCCTTTCATCCTCAGGACTTTTTCAATCGACTTTTACAAACTGACTATTATTAGAGAAACGCAAGTTGCATCATGCCAAGAAGAATTTTAAATTTTTTGCTTTCGACTCTGTATTTATATCGTGCAGTATGGTCGAACGATCGCGTGAACAGGAAGTGCACTGGTGGATGGACCGGAAGTTTTGTTCGATTGTACAAACCTCATTGTACTCTTTCATTTTATCTGTCGATATAGAACGACTTTCCTCGATGACTATTGGTTCCATAGAATGCGGAATTTTTTATAGAGTTTCATTTTTCGCTACCGTTCGTATTTATCAATGACGTGCGTAACACCATGCAAGTGTAAGAGGCCATTAGAAAAAATATTTACCAATTATTTATGAAACGATACGAAGTCAAACCCCTCCTCCCTCCTCCACACACGTAAAAACCTTCAATGTCATTATACGATTTAAAAATATTTTTTTACGAATTTTGAAAATAAGCAATATTCATGATATACTTATGTATCAAATCGAAAAATATCTTATTTTTTTCCTTTAATTTGGACCACAATATCTTAGAAATTTTACCATGCATTATTAAACAATTATCAAATTATTATGAAAATCCGATGCATGATATGTATATGGTAAAAATATATGAAACGGTGAGACTATCGCAAGAAGTCGTATAATCGTTCTGTGGTATTTACTGAGACTGGAGTATGAATATCCGAGGTCGATTTGTATGGCTATGATATTGGCATGTCACCCCATGGTGTTCCAACCTCATCGGATCCATATGGGCGACATAACACCCCCATAATCCCGAGCAGTATCTACGCAGAAGAGAACCAAGCCCCATGCGGAGCTCAGCTGCAGTCGTGCTTCGATCAATTGTTTTTTTTCTTCATTGGCCAATAACAGACATTCGATTACATTTGGCTCTAAGGGTATTTTTTTTTCCTTAGCAGTTTCATTGGCTCAGATCGGTAGTTCGCGTTACATTATGCCACGATACGTAAACATTTTCGTATATTCCCATGCATGTACTTTGATACAGGGTGCGCGATAAAAAATTAGAGTTTTCGTATTTTATAATCTTTTATCACTACATAAAAACAGTTCTTTATCACCGTTATGGTTGTTGCGATCGTTGAAAGAACATATGTAAAAAATGTAATCCCACGCTCAAGTCGCCGGAGAATGGTCGGCAGTGTTATGGAAAATAATTCTTTGAATATAGCACAGTTGAAGCAGCTAAAAAATTAATGGAAAAATTTCCACCTTACGAATTAATTCTTCCATTTCGAAACGATTGGATCTCGACTATACAACAAGAGAAAAGAAATCGTACGGTCGAAGTCAAACTCTGAAACTACCATCCCCAGACGTATACCACTCTCCGAGGATTGCGCGTGGCTGCTTCTGTTTTCGCGAAAATTAAAAACAAGTAAACACGTTATTGCGAATTACAATGTTCCAGGTCTTGAACTCGCAAGCGGCGACACGGAGCTGTAGAAGTAAACGTAAACGAAGATGGGAGCGACGGGAGGTTATACAAAACAGAAGTCCCACTGTAAGGAAGTAACAAGAAATATTATCCCTTTTCCTTTCCTCGTTCAACAGTTGCGTGCGAGACAAAAGACGCTCGGCCATGTTGCCCTGGGAAGTGGAATGAAAAGAAAAGCCTTGCGCGCCCACGAGAATTACGACTGGGGTCCCCGCGGAGCACCTCCAAGTACTTGGGAGTACCAAGTACCAAGTACCAATAGTCGAGATATTCAGTACGTAACAAGTAGAGAGGCCGGAGTGCTGGGGACTCTGAAATAGTAGTAGCTCTAAAGCACCGTGAGGGGAGAAGAATGAAGGAAACAAAACAGTGCGCAACTCCAGTGTCTGGCGTCATGCAAGTGGAAACAACTGACTGGCTACTTTTCGTGCTCGTACAGTAATATTCCCAGGGTTCTTTGCACACCCGTCACTCACGTTACGGTATAGCCGAACACTTGCTAATGAATGCATAGTTCGAATATAGCTTACTCAATTGGTTTTCAATGTGATATCGAGACACTTGCGGTCTATCGCTTTTAGACTAGCGTTATTTCGTAATTTATCGGTCTGTCGTTGGTATGAAGAGGTTTTCTGAGGAGCATAAAGTGACGTGAAGAGGCACTCTATAAATCGTATCTTCCTACTTTAGTGACGTCCGGTCAGCTATGAGACAGCTACGCCGCTACTTCGTAAACTTTCAGTTACCCCTTGCGGGAGACATATGTCACGTAAAAGGATCCTCTGCCATTTGGGTGAATCGACATTGAAATTTCTCGACGTTCCCCATGGTCATAAAGTATCGCAACTTTATTTTAAGCGGCGTGTAAATCGTTGAACGGTTTTCGAATTTTTTTTTTCAATTCAAAGATGGCTGGTCTCTAGTATGTAAACATTTTCTTTCAAAATAGATTGGGTATGCATGGAACCTTACTAGGGCTTTATAGGCCTAGCTTAAGTGTAGTTTGCTAACGTTATCTTTTAGTATGACATAAGAATCGATTGCCGTTCTTGTAACTTGAAAAAATATATATATAGTTCGAATGCGATCTGTCCATTGGGTAAATTTCAAAATATATTCATTGCTCTACTGAGAAGCTCAGTTTAAACAAAGAGCAATTTTTGCCCCCAAGACTATTCGCTACGATAGTTTAAAATGCACCCCTTGACTTGTATGACTACGAATAAATCCTGAGATATTGGTACCTAATGCTGTCTTCTACGTTCCACTACATTTCACTGCCTGTATTGGCTTCAAGGGGAGAAAAGTATACTGGGGCTAGACACGATCGGCTTAAAGCCGTGTTTAGCCCTGCAGGGAAGACGATTTGACGTTGGTTACCCTTCCGCGATCAGGACAAATTCCTTTTCAGCTAGAGAATCTAGAAGCTCGATATTCCAAACGTATCTATATGTATTCTTTCTATAGGTATACTAAAAAAAAAGTCGGTATCAAGAAGAGGACAATTTTTAGTAATCTACCATACACAATTGTACAAAGAAATACGTATACTTTATCGAAAACGGAACTATGTATATTTATTTGAAACACAAAATATGCATGTAATGTGTATTGCAATGTCCATAAACAAAATACCACAACCTTCAGTGCTGTTATATCCGTATTGAAACTTCACAATCATTTTCCTGTAACTAATTTCTCTTAACGAATGAACTTCATCTTTGAAAGTTGAAATGCATACTTTTTCGTACAACTCTATATCACTGGGTTGGATTTTTGCAAATATTTAAAATTAATTATGCTCTTTTTTTTAACTATGACACTAGCCATCATAACAGAACGTTGAATTTTTACAACGATAAGTTATACTTCGAAGAAAGGAAAATTATAAGAAAACCAGAGAATTTCTTATTAACCCGTTTTTCCACGAATACTTTCGCCGACTTTGTCGTTCTCGTATACTCTTTTTAACTTTTTACAACTCATCCCTTTCTTTTTCTTTTCCCGTCGCTCCCTCATTCGAACAACTGGATGGACCGAGAGGGAGAACCCTTACTCACAATGAGACGTTTACCCCGTAATTAGGGGCTGCTTGCGCTTCCGTTTAAAAATAAAAAGCTACCGCAACTGTAGTTGTGAGCGAGGGTGCCAAGCCCTGAGCTTCAAGACGATATGCTATTCTTACTTGCTAATCTACTCTACGACTCATCCTGCTCTTTTAGCATACGGAGAACGTTTTAATTTAATTGTGATAAATTGCTTTAACGCCCGCTTTGTCTAAACGTTTAAAGACACGACGAAGTTTTTGAAGTTGCAATAATTCAACTTAAAGGGAGCCATGCATTTATGAAAATTAGCCCGAATCCCATTGCCCTTGCCACTTAGCGATAGAAATATTCTTCAATAAAATGAAACAAGAGAGCAAATCAAAAGTTGCACGCAGCATGAAATTTCCCACGCCCCATAGTAACTCGATATAAAACACGTTGCCAGAAATGGAGTTCGTTTTACCAAAATTGTACAATCGTCTTCTCGACATTTTTCCAGTGTGTCTCAAACTCGAGGATCCTTCAAGAACAATTCTGTTATCATCGAATAAGGAGTTCCTGGATCGAAACGACAGCATTGCGTGTACCCATCACTGCAAGTCGACCGAACACAAGTGAGACAACCGACGCGTTAGTAGTGCGTGCTCGAAGGTATTTCTATTTTCTTGCTTTATCTTTTTTTCTCCCGACAACGCGAGAATAGGCTGCAGAGTCTGGAACGATATAAAAATACCACAATTCGTAATCCAATTTATGACACGCAACAAACAGCATTACTTCCTGCCCCTAATCCATGGGATTTTACTCTCATCTTACTGTTCCTTCTATCCCTCTTCCATACGCACGTTCATACGTAATTGCTTCTCTCTCTCCCCCCCCCCCCCCGTTCCATACCTCATCTCTCTTTACTCTCACTGTCCTTTCGTCTGACTGGCGACATCGTTGTCTGTCGCATCCTCTTCCTCGTCTCGTCATCCGTCGTCTCAGAGATCCACCTAAGCCCTACCGAAGTTAGAGTGCGCGCGCCGGCATCTCTCTATTTCTATTTTTAGGACCACTAACTAATGCCTTCGGACTGCCGAGGCTTATTTGCCTGCTGTCATCTAATATTTTCACTGATTAAGTCTGTTTACAAGAATGTCACGCGAATTAAGAGACAAATTTATTTGTTTTTCGGACCAATGGTCTCGACGAATCACTTATTTCCGATGCCCGACGATTTATTCTCGATCAGAGTGAATTTATCGACTGGTCGTAGCCATTACGCCATTAAGATTTAAACGATCGACTTTTAACGAACGTCCCACTCGGACTTGGTTGGTATTGATTGCGATGCTTCTAGACGGAGATTTCAAACTTTTACAAGGTTTTTAAATATACGGTGGCGAGACAATGTAGGGAATATATATATACACATATAAGAATGCTAACTTAAGATATTTTTTTTTCAAAATTTAAACAATGTACTTTTTTTTTAACACGCTTATCTATAGAATATCATTTTAGAGGATTGATATAATTTCGCGATTTTTTCTTCAAATGTAAAATAGTAATACTTACATAAGAAATATCACTTAAACGTTCTATACGTCATTCCATATATTTGCCCGCCACTCTAGCCAAGAAGAAAAATTTTATTAATTTTTTTAGCAAGAATTCAAAGCAAACATTTAATATCATTTTACCTAGCAAATCGCTCCTTCTAAGAATTCCATTCAATTCGTAAAAAATTTAATCCAAATTAATATTGATCATTGAAATGAAATACACCGTAATAGACGTAGAGACCAGTCATGGAAAATTTTAGAGATATGCAATGTATGCAATGGAGACGAGAATGTTTTTTATGGAATATCCACACTTGGTAGATACAGTATCTAGAGTATGTACATAAAATGTTCTCGACTGGGTCCACTACCTGAGTCACATATTTACTTGAATTCTATCTGCCTGAAAAGCCGCGAAAACAAACTGATTTTTATAAATTCCTTTTGGTCGTAGTTTATCGTTCACGCAGGAACCTCAGCTTTAAATAATTTTTGTTCCTTCGAAAAGTCGATAGCTTTTCCCTAATTAATAAGCCATCGATCGAACCGATATAGTTACTTTTATCAGCCGCCCGTTGAAAGTAGTGCTAAGTGATACTGAATGGCGGACAGCGAATTAATGGAGAAATTTCGTCTCTTGGCATCCATTCGAATCGATATAAGTGCGAGCATGGCGCAACTGCAGCGACGTGAGATTAATTTCGTCTAAAGCAACTCGAACGGAATACAAATTTACTGAATGAAACAATTCCGACCTTGTTCGACAATAATTCAGGTACCCCGCTTTTCGCTGCATTGTTCGAGGGGCAAACTCTCGAACCGAGCCTCGGTTTCAGCTTTGAACGTTGAAACAGCATGTTACACTTCGACGCACGCGATCACACCCTGCCTGACAAGGATTTCTACATTATAGACTATGAATACAATGTATATGTATATGTGGACATATATAGTATATCATATGTGGATGCGTGTGCAGACGTACGGTATACATATAATTCAAATTCCATATGCCAAGTCTTTCGTATTTTCTTTTTTCATCCTTGTTGTTTTTTTTTCACGTGGACAGATGATTATTTCTAACCTGCAAAAAAAAAAAGAATAAGTAATTTTTTCTTCAACTTCGTATCTTCTACTGTAGATCTTTCGCGGATACAGTGCCGAGGAATTTATTCATCGTCTGATTACAAGAAGAAATTAAAAGTCACCCCTAAACGTATTCATGCTGACGATATTTGTAGCATGGACGTTAGTGTAGTCGGGAGTGTACGTCTGAGTTATATGACTTTACACAGAGTTTTGAGCTTTCAAGTACCCGTCGCGAAAGTTCCTTCTTTTTAATAAACAACCCGTAAGAGTTCGTTTACATCAGTAGTGGGTACCTACGAGCCGTGAACGTTATATAATATATACTGTGACGAAAGATTTCAACGAGAAAATAGATAGAAAGGTAGGTACTCTAACACGCTACACGATCTTTCGCTCACAAATGACTCGATACTCTTTCCGAATTTCCCGGGACTACGCATTACGAAATATACTAAACTCAGTGAAATGCCGGATGGGCGCCAGACACGTCGTTGTGTCACGAGACCTAGAGAAACTCCCCGGAAAATCTGAAAAGAGGTCCGACCAGCAGGAACGAACGGAAAGGTAATGGTAGAGGGGCTGAGTCGACGCTGATGTTAAGAAAAGGGAGAGATAAAGGAAAAGATAGGGAGAAGAAATCAGATTGAGAACCCATGAAATTCAGTAACAGAAAACATAACATATTGGCCCTTTTATTCTGGGACTTCAAATAATGTAAAATTAATAATGTAACAATTTTCGAGAAAGAAAATAAATATCACGCGATACAAGGTCCTCTTCGGGACACGTGAAACCAAGTAAACGCAAAATATAACTGAACGCGAGACTAGGTCGCCTACGGGACACGCTAACAATATTCGCGATCTAATAAACAGTTACTACCGAAGATACAGGAAATTCAAAAGAACGCGAAAATCGAAGATATCTAACATAGAGTAACGGAAAGACAATACGTGAACTCACGAGACGCGTGGAACACGGATTCGTTCAACGGTTCTCCAGGGTCACAGAGGCATTAGTCTAAACTCAATAATACAGTTCGAAAATACAAAGTTTTATAAAGAAAGGCACGGAATCTTTTCCTGGCTGGCGAAACGCGAACATCTCCTAGACCGAAACCCGGGAGGAACAAACGAACAGATCTAGCCGTGCTAACGTACGGAAGCCAAGATAGAAAAGATTTCGCCCTTTAGACAAACGTGCTTATCTATACGTTACACTTCGATACCAATACGAGACAACTATTTTAGTACGACGGGCCAAGACGGCTAACGAAGAACGAATGGCGGCACGCTAGCGTGATCGCTACCTGCACGGTCCTAGACAATAAAGTAGTACACTTTTTGGCCAATTATCGTCGCGGAAGGATTACTCACTAGTATTGCTACGCACAAATATGGAAGTATGCCACTGGACTCAAAATATAAATTATACGAAATTACTTTAAAAGCAATATATCACCAATAACCCCCTTCACGAGAAGGACGCGTTAGACTCGATAATTAATTGCCGGAGCCTCTTCGTAGTCGTCACTATACGATGGACGAGAAGTCGGTCAAAACTTTATAAAAGCCAATCCCGTTTCCAGTCTATACCGGCGGTATGACGTCACGTCTAATCGGTTGACCCGGGATCTTCGAAATTGTCACTAAGCTCGCTGCCGTAGCTTCAGGGTGTCCAGTTTACTTTGGTGGTGATCTTCCTCTTCGGGACATCGGTACCGGCCGTAACGATAAGACGAAAGGGTCCATGGCGATACCTTCCTCGATGCCGACCCCCTACTCAATTCGGGCGTCGTCGGCGGGGGGGTGGAGACGTCTATTGATTTTGGATCGTCCTCTACGATCCCAGTTGTAGCCTCGTGGTGATTCTCCTTCAGCGACATGAAGATGTTGGATGTTGCGGCCGAATTCATAACGCATGAAATGGTTTTACAAACGAAATTGACCTACTGATCGATATTTAAAATAAATTGTGACCCCTGGAGTTCTTGGCCGGTAACTTGCGTACTGCGATCTTAAGGGACGCCATTAACGTCCCGCATGATAAACACGACAGTCAGTTTTTTCAGACTCGTGACGTGAATAACGTCACAATACATATACATATATTCTACTTAATTTTTTAAATGATTATCAGAACAAACTTGCATGACTTTCTCTGCCATTGACACTAATCATGCCGGCAATTTCTTATAAACGTATTTTTGGCTTCAAAACGGTCAAATGACCGCTCGATGGTACGTTTAGTGTTAAATAGTCTAGAAATTATAAAACTTTTATATTTAGGTAAAAGTGAGGTACATTTCACGTTGTAATTTATTAATGATAGCGTATATAATTTTTTTGTTTAAATTGTCACTTATCGTTTAATGGACGTGATACTATGTAAATCTTCATATAAGACGAGGAGAAGTATCCCATTAAGGTACCAAACGCACTAGACGCATTATGTGCGCGCTCGTTCTGGATAAAAAGCTGATGTAAGGATACAACAAGAAAATATGCAAAGATGGAAGAGGCTCCACGCTGATATCCGTGGCGCGAAACATAAATAGTTCAATCAAGGTTGGCTCAACGGCGTAAGCTCTCTTTTGCTGTTCCGTACCCCGTCCCCGTCCACTATGTCTCCCTATCCTCTCCACCCCTGAAGTAAGTGGGTATGCCGCCAGGCCAACGAGCGCAACTCTCGGCTGTCTCGAAGCCGGCTTCCCCATATTGAAATATTTAATATTTTTAATAGAAAAACGATCCTTCGGGGCGGGTTCAAGTTCGAGCGATTCTGCTCCCAGGGATCTCTCACTGGAGGGTGAGAAGGAGTAGGGGTGAGAAGGAGGATGAAGGTAGGGGAAGAATATACTGAGTATAGAAAGGGAAGAAACGGAGGGTGACGCAACGCACGACCGGGGTAGCTACTATGTAGGGAGTAAGACAGGAAAGAACACCCTCTGGTGAGGCCATGCTTTACGGAAAGTTCAACTTATAAATTGCCTCGGCGCTCGAGCATCCAGGTATCCTTCGGGCTCTTCGGAGGGATTACTCGAGTTTGATCGACTGTCTGCAATCCCCTCTTCCTCGTCGTTCGCCACACCTTTGGCAAAACAAGTGTCTTTGAAATGGCCAGATTTTTCAGAATAAAAAATGATCCGCGCAACGGATAACTTCGGGTCCCGTATTCCCAAGCTGTCTGGTATGATCGGTATGTAAAGATCTCACGGCTATATTAATTTCGCAAGAATATGAAAGAGCTTGTTGTAAGTGCACGCATATATTTTATAAAAAATTCAAAAAGTCAAGTGGTTAAATGATGGATCAGCAAATCGTCAAAAAATTGTGGAACATAATATTATTTATGCATAAAGAAAAGTACATGTACCACACGTGTACATAGAATTGATCGTTTTGAGATCAAATCATTCTTGCTCGAGTTCAGTAAGTTATGACCGTAGATCTGAAGTAGATGAAAAATGACAGATCTTATATACAAAATTGTATAGTCGAATACTCCTCATCCAAAAAATCATCGTAATGGCTTTATCGGAAATAAAATTTTTATATTCAGCCAGAGATGATTTTGCTAATCCGCTCAAGCACTTGCGTAATTCTACCTTAAATCAGATTAGGTAAATCATATCAGTAAAAAGAGTTTGAACGTTCCTACATTCTTTTACTATCCCTTGTCTCTGTCTCTGTCCTCCAGCCCTCTCTATCGTAAGCCCTATGCTCATTTCTCCATCAGCAAGCAACTCGCGAGGGCCTAGTCCCTTGGGCACTATGTCGAGAATGCGTTCGAAAATATCTCAGCGACGTTCCGTCCTCTGTACCTATATACCTAGTACACCGAAGCCTGTCCTTCAGTTGAAGCTCTGCGTGAAGCCTGAGTTATGCGTCCCGCTTGACCCGGACGATTTTTCAAGGGACGACGATTTTTTTCGAAGGCTCGATCGTTTATAACGCACGCTCGAACGCCTCGCGAACTCACGTCCCGTCCTGGACGTCTCAATACATCACCGATGCTTTCTGTTTATTCTTCATATTTTACGAGCTTTTCGTTCGCAGCTAAACTTTTTTTTTCGCATCACAGACCTTAATCCCTAACAATTTCTGTGCTCCGTATAGCTCGTTCCACAGACAATGAATATTACTTTTTTTAAATTTTATTACTTAATTTCAAAAAGAGAAATCCATCACGACTCAATAGAAACATTACTTGCGTTTTAAACAATTATCAAAATCCCATAACTAATCCGTATATCCTTCGTGCGAATATAATAGCAAGGGTTAATTCAAACCATGGAAATAAAGAAGCCGCTTAGAGTAATCTCCCTACCCGTGTCATCTTAATCTCCTCATTGGCGATCCGTAGCTGCTTGCAATAAAATTGCGTAATCCCCTGGAAACATATTTATTTAATTTACACCCCTTCGCGCGACATATCCATGCCGTGTAAAAGCAGTCGAAAAAAAATCCTCGTACTCTTCTGCGCCCCATGCTTACGCACGATGAACAATTGTATCCCCAAGTTCAGCAAGCCTAGGTACAATGACTAGGAGCTACCGGTAGATTTTATCTAAATCGCATTAGCCACTCTTGACAGACCTAGATAAACTCGAGGTCAAACAGTGCCTTTCGAGGTAGCCAAGTGAATAAACATCGTTAATATTTGCGTCGATAAACTGCCCGATTTTACGATAGACAACTACAGCAGCAGACGTACGGTCACGAGAAAAAAGACTTTTCAAAATAACCAGTGGAAAAAAGGTCGGAGAATACTATTAATAGGATAGGCATTATAATGCGAGCAAATATATTATTTAATATGTATTATTACTGTATACGTATAGTGATGGCAACTATACATATATACCGCGTAAGCTACCTGCAGAAAAGGTCCTGGTCCCGAATATTTATTTAATTTTGTGACTGTTGGTTGGCATGCCTTCGTTCTCGCACGCAGACATTACATCCTTCTTTTCACCCTTATCTCGCCGCAATATTCCACTGCCTACTAAGAGTCGTGCCCATGAACCCTCAGGAGTTAGGTATATACTTCAGGTTGAAAACAGACAGCTTTCCCGTTCCCAAATTTTCCTACCCTGCTTCGTCCCTCCCTTGTTCACTATTCCTTGCCCCCCCCCTCTCTCTCGCTCTCTCTCTCTTTCTCTCTATAAAGCGGAGAGCTGAAGTTGCCAGCTGTCAAGCGCTCGAGTGGTTATAGAGAAAAATATCAAAAGCCCCGGCGGCGTGTTTCTCGCGCGATAACTCACTGCGGTGGTTCCGTTGACAATATGGACAACGTCGCAACGGGCGATTCATCTGTTTGATCTGGACGTCGATGATAACGTCGGGATGAGCTTTTCATCGAGATAAAGCCAAGTTGCGATACACCATAGTTCAGACGGGAAAATTCCTCGTCCAGTTGGGTTCCTTCATCCTGTCGTCAATCACTTTGAGAATCTTTCGTCATTCCTTTATGTCTCGGTGTCTCGTGTAATTGGATGAGATAAAGAGAAACCGTTACGTCAAGTATATATATATATATATACATATATATACAAGCACTGTCTTATACTCGTATGACCTTCGACCCTTTTAAAATAATCGTTAGTCAACCTAGAAAGGAGGATGGGACAAAGTCAGATACTAAAGATGAATTATTCAAGATTCCTATACGAAGCACCTACTGTGCCTTGAAGGATACGTGTATCGCTACGTGGGAAATTATCATAATACTTTGTGAGATCGGTCGCGCGATCACATAATAATTATTTTAATTAATGTGATTCAGTATGGTATTTATATGTACTTTGAGGGGAGGTGTTCAGGTGTCTAGAAGGTCTTTAGATCTAAGAAAACGAATAGAAAAAAAATCTGAGGCTGCTATAGTCTGGACCCTATCTTTATTATTTAATTATTTTCCCAAGCGCGGGCACAGGTGCGCGCATTTAATAGTGACATCAGTGTATCCTTGGTGAATGGGGATGTGGCTGTTTTATTGGCAGAATTAAGAGACTTGCAGCGGCTTACTTTATAATTAACGGAAGCCTGCGTCAGCCTTTGGTATTTATCCCGAAGAAAATAGTCTGGCGACAGTGTGTCCCAAGTGCATGGAAGCGCTCTGTAAATGAATATATATCTCCACGTTTTACAGGCGTAATTGCTCATTAATCTGGGCACTTCGGACAGGATAAATTTGTCGTTTAAGTAAATGACGCATGCGAATACTTTTTTAAATTTAATCGAAAAATTATTTTCAGAATGGAAAACGATGGCTATTATATGTATATCCAATATTTGTTATCGTGCGACAGTGTTATGCGGGGATCCGGTAACAAGCGTCAGTACAGACAAATTACATATCGATGAGAACTAATGGATTTTAAATTAATTTTGAATCGATAGAACTCAATGTCTGAATTATTTATTGAATTTATTTATTAATTTCATGTACAATTATTAAATTATAATTAATTACGATATATGCTGATTTATATGTTCGTCTGGAATTTCTCTCGACTAATGAATATTTGATTAATAATTTTTAATAGAAGTTATTATTCACGTAAGTAGTTCGTAAACAAAAAACTGGACAATATTGGCCCGTGTTTGAAATGACAAATTTCAATAATTTATTTAAAAAATTTTATCTGTCGAATTAATGCTTGCAAAGTTTTTAAACCTCCTTTATCAGGATTAACATTTAATACTTTTATATGCATGTACTCACGCATGTAGAATTATAATGGTCGATCATACGTACCTGTAACAAAAAAACAAATATAATTGCAATAATCACGCGACTGATAATAACTTAGTAAGCTCGCTTAGAAGATAAGTGCAAAGTGTCGTATGATAATTTTGAAAAATTCGATGCCACGAATTACGATGAGTCTATGAAAAGTTCCTTTGTTAATATTTAAACGAGCGAAACGAAGGTAAAGGGTGTTTACTCGAATGATTTTAGTAATAAATCTTAAGTGCATAAGCTAATAAGATATCAGATTATACCTTCTTAAGCGTAATCGGTGAGAAATAGCGAAGGGAACGGAAAGAGAAGTAAAAGTTAAAGGAAGATAAAAGAAACGAAGTGGAATACGCTTTAAGTAAAACAAACGTTCTTAAGTTTCTCGTGGCAGGTAGTTAATTATTTTACGTCGCGCGTCTCACCTAACGCAATATCTATTCCCGCTTAAACTTTACTCGCGTTCTAAAAGATGTGGCGGAGCGAATGAAGTAAAGCGCAAAAAGGAGCCAGGCTAATGCAAAAACAAATTCGCGTTTGAAATCTTGAATAATCCACTGATACGGAGGCACTTCGTCATTAAGAATTTAGTAAAGAAAAGCAGCAAAAGTTAGCTCGAAGACATTAAATACCCATTAAGTATATCTATACGATAGTCTTGAGTAAGAACAGAAGTAAACCAAAATTTAATTCAAAAACAATTTTCGAAATTTTCAAAAAATAGACGTTGCAAAAAATTGATAAGACAAGTTTGCTTTACGTAAGAGACGAGTTTTCTTATATACGTGGAAGCCAGTTATATTCCGGTGATGTTGCGTGTGTGATTATGGGGCGGAGTAAGAGAAACGAGGGCTGTCAGGGGATGAAAGTGGATATGGAAGCAGGTGGACGAGAGGCTTTTTCATTCGCTGGAGCTCAGCGGAGGACCACCGAGGCAATCGTATAATTTCCGTTTCTGTTTCTCATTCGCTTTCCTTTATTTTAATTTCAACCTTTATACGCTTGGCAGAGTGAAAAACCGCGCGCGAATGCTTGTTTGCGGCTGTACGAAGCTCCGCTTCCGTCGGTGCACTTTTATCAGGAAAAGTAAAAGTAGCCTCGAGCGATTAAAAGGGTTCGTTACCGTCCTCGTCAGTTCGCCCGTCTCTCTGGATTGGAATACACAATTTCATGGGAGTCAATCCATTTTGCGGGGCATCTCTTGATGTCAAATTCATTGATTGCGCTCATTTTCCACGTCGAGAAAATGTACGTTTCCACAACGTCAGGATCAAGCACAAGGAAGAAAAGAGAAGTAGAAAAATAAGCAAAGCACGTGAGTTGGTAAGATTCACATCTATTCAGGTATTAGCGCCAAATGGTTGGCTATGTCAAGTCCGTGGTCGATTGAAAATACCACCTTAAAAAAAAGCCCAATGTGTGCTTAGGTAAGAATGAATAGCTATGTTCCCTTAATTGATCAGCAATTTCAATGGGATTGCTGGATAAAGATTTGCATGAGCAATTCCAGATTTCTTAATTCCAAGTCCAAGTGGTTATGGTGAAACCGTGACGTGTATATTTCCACGGTCGCAATTCTCCTACGAAACTTAATACAATGAGGCTCGGCCTAGACAGGTCATTCTTTCGCGTGCAGATTACATTGGAGAACTGTCAAGACGCGTTTTCATTCCAGTAGGTGCACAAATCAGAGGGAAGGAATAAGGGTGTGTACATAAGAAATAAAAAGAGCACTGGATGGATGCCTGACAATTAGAGCCTGAGGCGCGCAACTGAGCCCTACTGCAAGAAGGTAAGAATGCGAGACCACAGTGTAACGGGCTATCAGGTAAATTGACCGAATGGTAGCAGAGAAGGTATGTATGTACAGCCCCTCATATATACATAGTAGAGGGTAGTAAAAACGCAGTTCTAACCGGGGAATGTAAGGGTGCGTAAGGGCACAATGTACTCGGCGAACTAAGATGCGAAGGGAACGATGCGATCCATGGGATTTAGTGAAGCCAACCACCTGGCTGCATCGGCCGAATGAATTAGTCGGGGCGACCCAACGCCGGGCGTCCTATGGCGCTGAGTAGAGCTAACCCTTGGGGCCCTTAATCCTACGGCTCTACGATGCACTCTTGCGGTATTATTTCTTCATGTAGTGTCTTGGACCAGGGAAGTTCACAGGCTTAGTTCTGGCCTCATTGTAAGACACGGCAGTCCATATAATACGGTCCATTGCTCCTTCAGCTTTCCTACGCGATTCTAGACGTTAGTGACAGAGAGAGGAAGAGGGGGGAGGGGAGAGAGAGAGAGAGGGAGAGAGGGGGAGAGAGAGAGAGGGGAGACCCGGTGGCCAGTTTCTTTCTTTACATTCGCTGGATTCTCTACAAAGAACAAAACGTCTCTGGAATGCGGAAATGCATAGCGCCTATTGGAATCTCCTTGGGGAATGCATGCTGCAACAACATCGGGATTCGACGCACGCGGATCTGAGTTCATGATGCACTCGCTACGAATTTCGAAACGTTCCAAACAACTGGAGGAACTACGAGCACGGAGATAAAGAATAGCGGAGGGTGGTCTTGCGTCATAGGTAATCCACTTGAATGTAGATTTAAGATGTACTCGCCATAGAAATATACATAGAGTAACATCGGCTTTCAACTTGTAATAAAAAATGGCATTGCATTATATTTTAACCACCGAGTACGAGTTAGCGTCTAGCTGAACGCTTACCTCAAAACAATTGCGAATCGTCATTTCGGCATGAAGCTGCTGCACCAAGCTAAGGCGTTCCGCTAGTATCAGAGATCTGTCGAAAAATGACAAAATTTCGAAAGCAAATATCTTTCTTATCATGTACGCTATACGTACGACTTTATTTCATCTCCATTATTTTTTCTTGCTCTAACAACTTTTTCATTTAACTTTTTTCGATATTATTTGAAATTGCAAAGATATTTTTTTTTAATTTGCGAATAGAAGTTAAACGAACAATATTAGTACGCCCGTTCGATGCTCAATCAAAATGTATTCAATAGCCTGTCACAAGAGATTTTCGAAATTGTGCACCGTTTCACCGCAAATCGCAAACCTGCATCTTACGTGATACACTCTGTATACAACTGGTTGCAACGATGGGAAAATATATTCGACTAAAGGTTGTTAGTCTCTCAGTTGGCACAGAGTGGTTCCTATTAGTTCCAGTGATCTATTGACAATCCCTTCGTTCTTATCAAACCCAATAAATAAAATTGTACAGATCTCAGTAAGTACTTACAACAGGAAGAATAATATTAGATTGCTACTTATTCGTTGTATTTACTTACTTATTTATTACTATACTAACTACGACGCTTATGATTACTAATACTTACGTAGTAATTTGTTAAGTGACATTTCTTATTGACTTTTATAACTTATTGTGAATTCTTATATAAAGCCTTAATTATTGTTTTTATTTTGCTCAACTGTACATTGCATATAGCTTACGTATTGCTATAAATTTCAGTGGAGGGACCAGATATTAAAGATCATCAATATGAAATTGTAGACTCAGAAAAAGTCACTTTAAAAAATCTTCAAACCACTGCGAGACGCAACAATTTTGTCCCGAGTATTATCGCGCGTCTAGCTCAAGGCTAACTTCAAATATTTTCCGCTGTTGAATCTTTCCGGTCGTGATTTTCGGTGAATGCCCCTTAATTTGAGTAACGTCAGTCAAAATCCTTTTCGTTGGAAAAAGAGGGTGATGCTGTTTAGCCCCGAGCGTGGAAGAACCAGGGATCACCCACCGCCAACCCTCCTCGCCCGTTCAATTCCTCTTGAGAGAGGTGAAAAGAGGGGTTGAAAGAGAGAGGGTTGCAAGAGCTCTTGAATGTGAAACATCGCATAGGCGTATCACCCATCAACAACAGGCTAACCGCTCGCGTCTCTGCGTTGAACTCTCTAGCGATATACCTATATATAGCTGAAAATATATAAGTATACACGATTTCATAAACACCGTATTGCGCTTACACTGATTCGATTTGCAGATTGGATTCAAGTTGATTGCACTCAGGTAAATCATTCCTAATAGAAAATGGCTCGTACGATAATTCTTTCTCTTTTCATATCAATTTCGAAGTACATTCGTGCGTTCACGATGAGCTACGTGCAATTAACGTGTGACAGATATCTCGTGTTACAAATTCGATGATCCTGCCTATTGGCTACACGTTAAATTGAAGACCAGCGAGACCAGTGAACAGAATCAGTTGAACGTAATGAAAGTGAGTACATAAGGGCGTTTTATTTACCTTGTCGGTACAATAGATACCTCGTAGGCAGCAGATGGCTACAAATTATTCGCGCAATATGACCATGGGCTGTACACGAACCAGACCCTCTCAATAATGCATTAGCCTAACCCGATCTTAACTAGGGGTTAATCCATTGTTAACGAAGGTTAGTTATTGCTGCGTAGAAAATAGGTTCTGGCCTCCATGCGCCGTCACGCTGCTCTATGACGAACGCGCTTACACTATCGTTTAAGGGAATAAATGGCAGAGACTATTATGTACGTTAAGATATATGAATATTTCAGTTGAAAGTGTGAAATTTTATCCTAGAGTGTTGCGCGATGGGTCTACAGACCTAATTTCGATATCTCAGAGATCTCTATCGTTCATATGGCGGCAGCAGAAAATTGAAACTAAAATTTCATAACATAATAGAAAACCACACGTGAGTATTACGTGTACGAAATAAGAGTACAATATTATGATAATATTATTATAATATTTTTTTTTCGTTATATAACGAGAGAAATTATTTACATAGAAAAAGAATAATCTCTTGTAATCTCTAGAGAAATTTAAAAAGTTTCTCTAGTATATTCATCCGTGAGTCCAGGGTCTGTGTAGGATCCCACTGGACCAATTAATATAGACCTAGCTAGGACCTGCGGAGGCTCTCGATTTTAATAATAATATTTCTACTTGATACAATTATATCAAGTCTGATGATTCGCAGTAATTTTCACAGAGGCATCAGCCAATTATTTCTAACAGTGATAGTTATCATTGGGATATGGTAAACAGACAGGATCGTAATAGCTCACGCCTATAGAACTATCCAAGGTTACAATTAACTTAGCGAATCTCTAACGAGTCTTGCGCAAACGTTTTCTTTCGCTCAAAGCATCTATTCACACAAAACTTCTATATATATATATGCTTCTATATATATATATATATATATATATATATATATGTCTGCGCAAGCCGTCCTGGAATGCGACAGCTACCGATACCTTATCATTCTATATTTAGAATTCAATTACACTCGGCCTCCTTGCGTTTTTCTTCTTCGTGATTACGTAATCGTTAAGTAAAAGGAAAAGCTAAATAAAGGGGATCGAGTCTCACCCGTCGGCACTGCGATTATCAGTCGCGACGCTTTCTCACTTCTGTGCAATGTTCTATAATTATCTGTCCAACAATATAACGAAGCTGCCAGTTAGCCTCGCAGCAAAACCGCTCATCGACTTCATTAACGTTCTCACTATAGACACAAGCATTCGAAGAAACAAAGTTTAATTTTTGTATAGGCCTTTTTTTTACAAAATCATCACTAAAATAAAATAAATAAAATAAATAGAAGTACGAGTTGGGTCGATAGATGCTCACAAAAGAGGCATGGAATCCTAAGCCTCGACACGTTAGTAGATCCAGTACGTGTTTCGTATGTGTAAAAGATCTTCATATGGTAAAGAGATGGGAACATTAGCCGGGCAGTGGCGTATCTGTAATGTGGCGTAGATACGCAAGTTTCAAGGTGGGCACGAACATGGTGGCCACAGGAAGTGTGTACAGTCAGCTGGTCGATGGATAAAAAAGATAAAGACTACCGGTAGCTGTACTGCTACCGTGACTGCTGCTGTTCCTACTCTTGGCACACACTGTGAAATATGTATCTTTTCAACTCCATAGACCCAATAGAGATTAGCCACGTTTCTGTATTCTCTTGGTTCGTTCGTTCCGCCGGTAAGAAATTAATGAAAAATCGTGCTGCCGTCTTAAAATCGTGCTTCACGCCTCTTATCAAGGATATTTTCTTTAAGGAATAGAACGGATTCCGACTTATTTTATCCATAGTTCCTGCAACCTCATTGTGCGATCTCCAAGTCCGATGCTTTTACTTAATTAAAGAATTTCAAGTGATTCACCACGCCGTGCTATGCTTTCTTGTAAATAGGACGTTTCCTTTCGATTCACGTTACCCTTGTTACTCTTTTTATATATTGATTAGAACCTATTTTAAATGTATTTCGGTAAACAGATGATATTCGTAATTTGCAAGGGACCGAAATTTCCTTGTAAAACGTAGGATGGTGATTTGGCGTCTGATAATAAAATGATTAAATCGCAAAAGAAATAAAATCAAATAAAGTGAAAAAAAGATGGTTACATAAAATAGGTATATTTCTTGGTGCGGTTGAAGTGCTGCACCCTAGATCGTAGGCCGACAGGGCATTGTTCCAACTCCGGGACAAAGATCACTTCCGCTTTAGGTGCGACGTCTCGCACCTATTTACAAGGAGCGGTTGCATTAACGTATGACAATGTATATATGTCTAAATTGAGGAGTGAGTCAAGATAAAACGAAGAGTAATAGTTTGAAATACGGAGTGCAAAGTGGAAGTAGGAATGAAAGTAGTCAAAAGAAGGTACTTTGAGATATCTTTTTTTTTTCAACTTGGGAATTAATAAAATGTGTCTGATAAGAATGACCTTTGCCCTTCAATAATATCCAAGAGTCACGAAGCTTCTTGAGATTCCATGTAAATCTCCAGCTTCGTATGCAAATAAAGCATCAAAAAGTAACCTACACAATAGATATCTGGATTATAAGTGGAATCAAAGCTAAAGAAGAAGCTTCCAAGAAATACATTCCTGATATCGTCACAATTTTTTTTCCTTGTTTCTACTGTAAAGGAGCCAGATCGAGTTTTTCTTTAATATCACTTCAGTCATTTCTTTTGTAAGGAGGAATGACGATCGACTCTGCTCCGTAAGCTCACCGGGACGTCCAGACGTCCAAGAATTTTTGAAAGAAATTCTTGCCTGACTCAAGTTCCACGTATACTGCTTATAACAGTTGACACAGTATTAGCCGTCTGCTCGGTCTTTCGCAGTCCTGTCGTCGACGTGTGTCGTAAAAAACAGCAGTAACCACAGAAGGTTCGCCCTCTGGCAGCGTGAAGGTACCAACCTGGCAACCTGAAACCGCTATCAAGACTACAGCTAATCTAGACGATTGGCACTTAGGCACTTGAGCCCAATGCAGAACCTTCAAGCAACTTGCTGTCGAGTTAGACTTGTGTCTGCTCTGACTTCAATTTCCTTTGGCAAAGATTTTTCTCCACTTGTTTCCTTCTGTATTCTCTGTTAACTCTTGAAGAAAAATAAAAAGTCACTTGAGCCACAATCAATCCTCGAGCCATTAATCGTTACGGAGCCGAGTGATCATTGTGACGAGCAGCGATGTATTTCAGCGCACATTCACGAGCCACTGGACTGTCCTGGCTGGTAGAATATCACTGGTACAGGAATAGTTTGTACTTTGTTTCGAACAATGATAAGTAGTTGGTCAGATCAAAGGATCAGGACCGTCGGGATGGAATCTGATGAATACGATTGGAATCGATACTATTTACTTGATTGATTTTAAAGAGGTCGCAAGGATCGATGTTCTCACGTGGACTGAGGTATTTATTATCGAACGTAGAAATTCAGTGAGAGAGTCCTGACAGCGTTTTCAAGTTCGCTCATGTGCAAACGGGCACTTCGTGGCTTGGTGGATCATACGATATTCACTTGGACCCATTCCATTCTGACAGACGTCAAAACCAAGTCTCAACCCCAAAGTCGGTGCCAAGAGTTGCTTCTAAAATATATAGGCACCCTCTTCCTCTTTGCTCAGCCAGCGAACGCACCCCGGTGCTCCCTACGCACCCCAACGTACCTACCCTATACACTTTCTCTCTACTTTCCCTGCCGGCGTTACCCACAATTATGCTCCCTTTATCGTGAACGTTTTTCGCCGTGATTAGGTATACCATCACTTTCGCTTCTGACGACGTTCCCCCAAGTCAAATTGGCTAACGACTCGAAGCATCGTCCATTGTTCGAGTTGAAAGCAGCCTATCTTGGATGCTGGAACCGTTGGGAATGAATTGTCAAAGAAAAATAAAAAAAAATCATAAAGGCACAGGAGGAGATTCATCTAATTGCCGAATTCACGTGTTGCGAAAGCAGAAGAAAAATAACTCGATCTTTAGGATACAAGTATCCTAAAGTTATCCCGAACACGTAAATAGAATAGAAACGGTGGATGATCGTAGGAGTATATATCCGGTGGCGCTTTCCGAAGCAGTCTCCACGATCGTGATAAGGATGAAAGGAATAAAAGAAAAAGGAAAAAAATAAGCCCATCCATAAAAGTAGAATACATTGGCACTGATTGGTTTCCGCGCTGGTTCGGCTCTCATCGTGAGTGCTCGTCGTCGTTCTCTCTGACCGTGGTAAACCGAACTTTCAAGTGCAGCGTCGTTACCCTCAAACCCTCGTGGGGCGTTACGTCAGGCTTCTCGAATCGATATTCGCCCCGGCGACTTGACTCTCGACGAAAAGCAGCAGCACTTTCACACCGTAGGCAACTTCCCGCCTCGCATGGGGCGCCAAACGAGTAAAGTCCCCGTGACAAACCCCACCACAGTGTACAATGTGCACTGGGGTCAACGGTCAAGTCCAGACTCATTGTTGAACCTCTGAATTAGAGCGTGGCGAAGAGTGAATGCGGATACGACCTTAGCTCGAAGTAAACCCAGACTGATACGACTTATCGCATTTTATAAAACAGTTCCATTGCTCGATTATCAGAATTCACTTTTCACAAGGTCGAGATTCGTTATCGCGAAGTCACTTACGGAACTTTTATTATAACATTTTATTACAATATATTTGACAAACATTCCATTGAAAATGATATTATCTATACCTATATGTTTCCTCGGATGGGATGTATCCTTAAAAATGGTGAAACGAGTAGGTACGCTGTCTTATGACTGTCGTTCAAGAGACGAAATCGAAGCTCTTAGCTGCGGGCAAAGAATGAAGAAGGTACAAGGGGATCATCGTTACGGTTGTGTATTGGAAAAAGTATTTCGATGGGAAGATGGTCGTTTCGTGTAGAATATTGTTTTTTTCTTCTTTTTTTTTTTCATCCCTTTAAAATTCTCAATGTCGAAATTAGTTATCGTAGTTTTTACCGTCGTTCGATTCCAATATGTAAATTAATGGAACGAGAGACTTGTAAATAATTGGTATTTGTGAAATTAAAAAAGCTAAATGAACGTGCAGTTTATCGATTGCATACAACGGCAGCGACTTTATTGATTGGCAACCGTAAAGCTTGGGTAGTTCTGAACTACGTATAATCGAAAATGTTGAAAATTTTATCTGTTTACAGTTAACGACTTGACGTACTCGACGCAACTACCTCCTAGATGTAATTTCGGATTTAGATAGCAATTAACGGTAATGCGCACCTACACACATACGAGGAGTTGAGCAACGAAGATAAGACGACACCAACGTTTCCTCCTTTCGGGAGTTCAGAGTTTCCGGTGAAGCGTTTACAACGTAGGAAATTGCGTGATTCGTTTTAGTTGGAATTTCGGCATGAAAAGTTTGACATTCTCTTCTACGAAGCCGATGGGTATGTATAGTATATAGATACATCTCTCTTTATCATGTTCAGCCTTTACACCCATGGCAAAATTGTCAAATGTAACCCCACCGTTAAATGGTTCACCGAAATCATCTAATTATCCAGCACGGAAACTTTCGACCGACCGACTTTGTGGATTAGGGATACGCGAGTGAATTCCATGTGCGGACAGTATATGTATCATTAACGAAGTAACATAACATTCTGTGCCAACCCGAAAACACGCAAGAGTCACGCATAATATTCGCAAACCTTTGGGGATCAGTGAAATTGTATGTACGAGTTATAATAACGAATCTGTTTACAGGAATTTCGAATATTTTTGATAACCACGTTGTGACTGTCTATCAAAATATGTTTAAACTTTGTCACCTTTTCAGACTCGCTATTTCTGGTTAAATTAACGATAAAAATTATACCGACACAGGAACGAATAAATGTGTCATAAAAATTATTAATTAGGCTAACTGATTCATCATTTTTGCGAATCCCGACTGTCATTTCTATCCGTGTGATTGAGTTAACTTGAAAGCTCGGCGATTGTCTTTCTTTCGAAGCATGAGGTTTTCATTCCGCTAGGATTCAGAAAATGTAGCAAAAACTTTGAAAGAGGAAAAGAGAATCCGGAAGATAAAGAGAGGATAGGATAAAGGAGCGGGAAAAAAAGCATAGAGCGAGAGGGAGAAGGAAAAGAGAGAAAGGTGACTCTATCTTGCCTTATCTCGTACCTCACGGTGCTTTGGGAACGAGTAACTCGATTTGCGCTCAGAATTTGTCAGCGTTGACGCTTGAATAATTTTGCATTTGCGTATTGTTGTCGTGAGCTCCGAAGAAATCCCAGTGCTCAGGTTCACCCAGCAATTTGCTTTCTTCCATGGCTCAGGTAAAAAGTCAAGTCCTGCCCCTGGCGTCGTCTTTGAGTACCTACGTTATTACATTCTGGGTCGCATTTTCGCATTTTGAATTTCTTAGTGGAGTCATTATTTTCCCACAACAATACAGCGCTGATCAAAATGTCCTCTAAGCTAACATTTTCAATCCCCGTAATGCATTAGGATCTGAAACTGAAACTCTCTCTCTCTCTCTCTCCCCCCCTCCACCCCTCTCTCCACGCGTTCAACCACAACGAACAAATGATTCGAGTGAATAACAGTGCATAATATCTTTGAGAGGTTTCCCACACAAAACTTCCGTAAGCATAACGTAACGTGTAGACCCAATAGGATATCACGGTGTTACGGTGTTATGAACATACCTTGATCGATGACGTTTGATACGGAAGTTTTGTGTGCAACAGCCCTAATCGAAACTATAGTTCGAAACGGCAGTGACTCAAGGAACGTAAATAAGTCAGCGAGATTTGAGATTAAAAAAAATCTAAGGTAGTCCATATGGTTATTTGTTTGCTAAAGGGTGTCCATTACTTTCGCTTCGTTGATAATATTTTTTTAGTGGTGTCCCGTTCCGAAACCATTCTTAATCCTTAGTTCCTATATAAATCCATCCATCATTATTCCTTGCATATTGCTCCTTTACACGTTAATCCCCACTAAAACATTCCGTTATTATTTTCCTGAACATCTCATACTTTCTACTTCTGAAAAAAAAACCTAACTCATAAAAATCATACCTTCTCCAACCCTTCTACTCCAAACTCCCGTTACTTCAGAATTGGGTTTTTCCGGACATCGCCCAGAATATGGTAGTTGATAGTTGCCAGTTGACAGTTAGCAGCCTGAGAATGGTACACGACGCTTTTTAAGAAACTGCGCAATTCGACGAAGATTTCGATTATTAGAAATCTACGGATATTTCCCTGGAAGCCACATAAAATATAAATTTTTTGGAAGACGACTCTTGGAATCGTAACAGTGGGCAGCATTGGATAGGACAACCCGTTCCTTTGTTATCCGCAGAGCGTTTCGTCTTCTTCCTTATCGGAATTCGTTTACATAAAGATATGCAGTGAGGAGTACATATATATTCACGCACAGTTATACAACCGATATGGCGCCTGTCCGACAAAGAAGTCCAAGTTAAATGGAAGACCTCATTCAGTATTAAAATATCCGTTAAATGGAGATAAATAAGTCTTATCTCGAGGATGCATTTATCTTCGATTTCTTTATATCCTTCAATTTGTCATCGACTAATGGACGCGTGTTGTTCCTAAATATCAGTGTCGTCTGTCGTGTATATTTTAAAGCGTCTATCTCCTAGACACTACTTACTTCCATCATGCAGTTTGTAGATTAGTTAAGATTCCACGATTAAAGTGACATCAAATATGACACGACGCCTTTGATATGTTTGTCCTGTTCTCACTAGACCTTTCAGTGTGCACGAGCAAGACAACAAATCGGATAGACTCGAAGATATCATGATTTACTGAACATTCAGATATTTGGTATATACGTTTTTCCGGTATATTACGAGAACATCGGGCGCAGTGCGAATTTTCTTTATATGTATGAGAGAGGCAACAGGAAGGGACGGGAAAAAATGGAGAGGAAGTCGTATTTGATGGGAACCTACAATTGGTCACGGTCGATCGAAGGTTCCCGAAATTGAAACGTAATTGTAGAGAACCGAAACGCGACGCAGGTATACGCAATAACGTAGTCTCTTCCTGCCTGATTCATTCGGTAAAGATTACGTCATTCAGAATGAGAAAGCCTTCTTTTTTTCGAGAACCCAAATCAACACTTTAATTCTAAAAAAAACCTCGCAGAAGGTAACACTAAGATCTACGATCCGGGCACCTAATCATTTGTTTGCCATACGTATGCCGTTTTAATTCGGACATGCAGACCGGTCCGCCTTGCCGGGTTCTCTTCCTCAATTTCTCATAAAATCCCCACGCTGACGCACTCCCCATAAATAGTTCAGCACAGTCAGAGAAGCAGGCAGACAGGCAGCAGGCACCCACCAGTATCGCAGGGTCGCGCGAGACGTATACCTGAGAAACCCTCATTATTCTCTGGCCGGGTTTCGTCCGACCCTCTATTCTTTTCCGCGCTCCTTTCCTACACGGGTTGCCAAGCGTGAGCAGGCTGAGGATGAAGCCGAGAACGTGGACGAGGACGAGAAGGTTAGCTGTCCTATTCGAAAAGTTAGCCCACTGTCGTCTTCTGGGTCGTCTCTCGTTCCTCGAGAGGTCTCGTGTTCAAGACAAGGACGTCCCATTGAAAAGAAGTGGAAGCCATTCGCTCATCATTGTCGCTCGCATTTTCAAACGGAACGAACGAATGCGGGTGGAATTTCTAAGGATCTTTTCACCACGGGGAACACCTATGACACTGGGACGAAAATACGGATCGACTTTACACTCGTTGAACGTATTGCCAATTTCTCAGAAGCCTATCTCGCTTTTCGCTTTTCTTCTTACCCTTTCAAAAGCATTTTTTTTTCTTTCGCAAATATACATTGGCTCTGAAATACTTTTCATTAGCGTGTCTCGCGTGTGAGCTTTCTAAGGGGTAACTTTCTCTCGATGTATATAGGGTATCTGTATGTAACAATAGAGAAAAGTGCTATAGTCCAGAAGAAAAAGAGACACTGATTTATAGTACATGAATTTACGTAACCAGTATGTTCGAGGATAAGCACCGATAAATATTATCCAAGATGTACGCTTCTTTCGTGATTTCAGATAACTTACGAATCTATTCCACGTATCGACGTAACTCGTTGGCACTTTGCGAATTTATAGTTTACAATCACAGAAGAAGCTTCTTCCACTTTCAGTATCTTGTGCCAGAGATGCTGAGCGAAGCTAAATCCTGTTGATGCTTTTGCTTACTAAATCGAAGCCGACTGATGTTGTGTAAGTCGATGGACAAGATATTGCGGGAACAACGAATTCGAACTATCCCCGCTTGTAACTATAAGCTATCTCAATGGGCGAGCAGGAATACAGCAATTCGTATTCATGCCACGTTGTATGGAATTGCAGCTTCGTTAATTATATCAACACGAAGTTGCCGTTGCCTACGTGCATGCTTTATTATATGGGTTACAGACTACAGCATAGAAAGCAAATTATTGTCTTTGCGCCAACAAATTCCAAATTTTGCAGTATTAAAAATTGTTTGCACTTGAGGGCAAACGTACTTGCTAGAAAATTGTACAAAAATCTACAGCTTACAAAATCTTTTTAGTAAATCCAAACGAAATACGCTCAAAAATAATTTAGTCTCTCGTTGTTGCATCGCGAATGAAACGGTCGAAATTTTCAGGGGCGGCCTCATCGCATTCGCCCTTTGTAATTATTTTTTTTTTTTTCGTTCTTCCACTCTTTTTCTTTTTTTCATCTGTACAATTCCCCAGAAGCATAACATAATACAAATAACCAGTGCGACACGGCGATTTTAGCAATTCCAGTTTACAGTGCTCGGTTATAGTTTATTTTTGCCCGATTCTAAATATAAAACATATATAGTAATACTGATCCGAGTACATATTTTATGGTGGAACGAGGGCGCAGGTAAAAAGTTAAAGATTAAAAAAAAACTGTACAGCATTTTCTTGAGTCTCACGAGCTAGAAATACACCCAGCACAATGGGTTTATGGATAGTCCAATAGGAAAATATAGAAATGTTCGACTGACTGTTAGAATTAAAAGCGAATCTCATTACTATGCTCGTTCTAGTATGCCACGTTAGACACGCACCCTTTCACACGATTACGTTCACGGTTGACCCCCTAGTCGATACGAGCTGACTCGAGTACAGCTGAGCCAGATTTGCACGTACCGAAGGAGGCTCTTTTGCATCCTAGCTGGAGTTAACGTTCTTCGAGATACTAATTACCGTTAATAATTAACGGGAATCTTCTGCTACAGAATGCTCAATTGTCTTTGGCAGTGAGAACACCTAGAGCATTTTCAATTTGTATTTCGCGCGTAGGACCTTTATGAATTTCCTGTAGTAGTCATTTCTATTTATAATTTATTACTAGTTACTTACGGTAGTCACGATAATATTGGATACAATAAATTGTGCGTGTATAGTATACGGGCGATACGAAAGAATGTTCAACGTTAATATCGATTCTCATATAATTCGATTCGTTCGTATTTCTTAGTATACAATCGTATTATCTGCTCGATGAGTAACGCTGACGGAATTTTATAATAATGTGAAGTAGGTTGCCAGGTTATTTACATAGTGTCTCCCTTGTGATAAAATTGCATTATATTATTATTGCAACCATATACATCAGTGTAATAAGATCGTGGAAATAAACGAGTCTCAACTTTCACGTGAAAGATATCCCATTACTCTTAAAACCTCTTGTGATAACTAAGGGGCGTGAATAAAAACGATACACAGCAGAGCGTATAAGTAAGAGTAAAGATTATTTTCATTCTTACGAAGCATAAAAGCTCAAATATACCATACAATAATGATTGCGAGAATTAAAAAATTTTTCCTGTAAATGAAGTCTCTGCACGGTGACTTTTCTTGGCAATTAATTATTCTCAATAATTTCCACAGGAGTTATCGAGTCCAAAATCTCACCAGCATCTTGTCACTGTATTTTCACTATATAATAACAATTCGCAGTTCCGAAAGTTCACATGCGTTTGATATAGTGCCAAGAATCATGTATATCGTCACATACGAACTACTAGAGTACCGACGCGTTAATTCGTAACGCTGAAATTCCAGTACGAGCATAGAAAGCAAAAAGTCAAATACAATGGACTCGTTTAATTCGGCAAAATTCTCGTTATCCCGTGTTGAGAAAAAAAAAATAAAAGAGCAAATTAATCAACTGGTAATAGCACTGTAGCAAAATCCGTGCGCCGCTCGGATGTGATAAATCAAGTAAAAATTGAAAATAGTTGACACTTTCCACCAGACAGAATATATCGTGTCAAGTGGATTCGGCGACCAAACAGAGAGAATATGGGAATAGCCAATGGCGACCGCAGCGTGGCGTATGCGTCTACGGTAACAGAGATTCGAGGGGCCGGTTTAGAAATGTGATCTCCCGGTGCCACGCGATTCCACGAGGATCACGCACGTCCAGCTGCTATCATGAGGTTATACCTTCGTTCCCTCTTGCATTCTATATGAGATACCGATTATATATCCTCTCTTTGAATCCATACTGTCACTTTCCCAACCAACACTCACTTCACGTGGAGATAAGGCGTGTGCAAATCAAACCTTCGTATTAACGCGATACGACACGATCGCTGCAACGAAGACAAATCAAGCCATAAAACCCCACAGGTTATGCACATGCACGCCGGGCATAAATATTATGTACACGTAGAAATATCTGATGGAATTTTGAATGCGCGATCCAACGTTTACGAGGAATTCGAACGGTTTCCTTCCGTGTGATTCGATAATAATTAATAGATTAAACGAAAATGCTTTCTCTGGTAACTGTTATGTATACGGTTCCGTCACTAAGCGAATCGATAGGGTACTGACGATGCTCGTGAAAAGGATGGTAACTCTACACTCGTTAAATAGACTGCTTTCTTTGTTAACGATGAATGTTTTTAGAAGGCTATGTCTCTATGAATATGAAATTATGTTTCGTTTGTTCTGTCGATAAGAATTGAGTGAGACAATTTTCAATGGATATATTTGAAAATTTATTATTAAAATAATTATTATCATTAAATACATTGATGTTTAAAATATTGACATCGAAAATTTTGATAACGAAAACAAAAAACTTTTATAATTGCCTACGTATAAAGTGACGACAACGGTATAAATCTATCAAGTATACATAAATATATTACCTCGAAAAATGAATTAACGCAGACGCGCAGTTACGCCTTAGCGTATAATAATCAAAAGCCAGAAGGTTCTATTTACGTCGTAAATATAATGTTGCCAGTAAAGTAACTACATTGGTATTATTATTATTATTAGGTATCATCACGTGTAATCTTTTTCCATTGTGCAAATGATGTCTTACGATCCGCACGAAACGCCATATGTTTACCATTTGATGTTTTTCCGTCGCGCAATAAAATTATGTCGACCCTCTGTGCAAATTACAGATAACAATTTCTTTCCAGGGTTTTGTAAGCGCTTATTTCATTTGAATTGCTGTTATTTATATTCGACCGTCCGCTGCCTGAAACTGAAAATAATAATGTATCGGCGAGTTAGATGGACGGCAGAAACGCGTGGGAATTGCATGCTGCGCGGATTGAACCTTCGTAGAAGATTAACTGATCAAAATCAACATGAAAAATATCAGAGGAATGATTCGACATTTTGCATTGACGTATCGTCGAGGGGACACGAAATATATAGAATCTCATGGAAAAGGAGGACTTTCGTTCGTCGCATTCGTCCATTATGAATAACTATTGTGTATCTAGGCTAAGAGACATTTCACGCAATTTTTGGGTCTTTCGGAAACATTTCGTCGCATTGCTTGCATTGAAACAGCGATTTTCAATGTCTGCTTAGCCCAGTCGAAATGAGCCAACTTCAGACCAATGCGATTTAACGGGCAGAAAACTTCTACTTTCTGCCCGTTAAATTATTTGCTGACTTTATTTCATCCCTGTCAGAATCGCGATTTACTGGCACTTGGCTCTCTAAAGCGCAGAGCCAATAAGGAACAAAAAGAAGCAGAATCGCATTTGTTTATTGTAAGCCTTTCGGTTCGACTGGTCCGACACATTAAAACTCCCAGTTTCAATGCAGCCACTAAGAAAAGTATAGTCCGTGATACGGGATAAAACACGATTACAAGACTTTGGGTGATGTCAGCCCTCGATCTACGGCTCGAGCAGCCAACTTCGATCTAGTCTGAAATCGTCTTGTTTCGTCACTTGTCACACAATCTACTATTTAATCGGATCGTTCAATTACCTGTTGTGTGTACATGAGGTTAATCACGGATAAACGCATTATCCGAGGAGGGTCCCACCATTCAAATCAAATGGACAAGATTACCTTCAAGTGGTGCATTGCGAATAACCGAGTACGTTCGAATATTATACAAAAGATCCGCCATTCTTTCCATCGAATTTTTATGTTTACTATTAGTTTTTCTTATGAATCGGTAAAAATCAGACAGATCGAAAAAAAAAAAATGAAAATAAGAAAATTTTGAACCACCCAAACCAAAATGTATCCTCGAGTCTTTTACAATCTCTAGATGTGTTTTCTCAGGACATCATTTGTTTATACTTATTTTCATTCACCTAAGTACAAATCGCGCGAAACATTGAGAAAAGTATTTGACAAAGGAAACCTTTAAGGCTAGTTCTCAACTCTAAAGCGTAGCAATCTGTTGCAGAACGTATTAGGATTTGTCGAGGATTGGGAATTCCCATGATTGAGGGGGAATGGTTTAAGTACTGAGGTACCGAGGCGTAGATTGGACTAAGAGGGGCTGAAGAATTGTGCGGGTCCTCGAAGGTTGACAGCGGTCAATACGAAGGATTCCTGAACAGCACTGTAGAAGAGCCCATGATAATTATCGGAAGGTGCCGGACTCGTGCTACCCGCTGGGACTTACACAACGGTTTTGACACGCGGGATCCTTCTGGGACCCCTGGAGGATCCTTAGGATGTCTCTATACTCGAGGATCCCGTGGATCTCAAATTAGAACGATAAGTTTTCTCTGTGAGGTCCTGGCACGTAGGACTATTTGCACCTGCAGGTAGTTTCAAGTACGTAAACGAAGGCTCCTCGTTGCCGCAGAAAGGAAAAAGAGAAAAAAATTGTTCCGGGTACAAATTTTTTGACGAACCACTTAAAAGAAATATTGTAACAAGTCATACCTCGCGCCACATTGATGTGATACGTGAACGTCGTCGTACTCGCCGTTTGCCGTCGAATTCAGTGCTAAAATCGCTGAATTCGTCCCATCTGCCTGTCGAATATACAGGTGTATAAATAGCTTACTGAACGATTCAATTTCGCATTATTTTCTTTTTATATAATTCTTAAGCTCTTGGCCCAGCATATTGGCTTCGTCAATTTAAGATTAGCCAAATAACTAGACAAGCACCCTTGTCATATTTATTAACGAGAAATGGCATATCGAGTACAAGGATCTCACTTCTCTTCGACTAAGCATCATAAGAAAACATCTGAAAAGCAGAATATGTCAATGTGTGCATTTCTATGTAGTCTGTATGTAGGCGTTATCATTCAACGATTATTTATGCACAGAAATTCCTCGGCTGTAAGCATCTAAACTCAAGATTGTAGGTACTTTCCTTAAGCTTATACATGTATATAAGCGCGATAGTATGGATGAATGAGTGAGTAAAGCGTACTTCGGATAGTTTAGTAGACCAACGATGAAAATTATTGTAAAGATCGGTAAAAAAAAATATATTTAATTTCAATCTCGATTCACGATAATCGTACATCGGTTAAAATTAGTTTACCGAATAATTATTTCTTAAAAATAAATTAATACAATATGTATAGACATTTGTTATCTCTCGTCTCGTTGCGTTATCTATTCTTTTAAAAAACGAATCAACCATTCTTATCACGGTGAAGTTATATAAACTACAATAAATTTCAAAAATCTAGATAAGTAATGAGACTCAAAATATCTGTGCAATTAATTACAATCGGCGGTGCCTTGATAAACACTATTTCGTTTTGTATTCACGTATAGGACAAATAAAGCAAGAAACCGTAATCGAGAAATAAGGTTAAGGCGTAAGCCAAAGTCATCGTTATAAAGTGAAGCCAAAGCTGTACGAGATGAAGTAGGCTAAATCATGTAAAACCGAAACAAGGTCAAACGAAGTCACGAAGGTAAAGTTCACGTAAATAATAGTTTAGGAATAAATTTTCCCCCAACTGATTTTAATAACTACGTAGCAAGAGCGACGCTATACTATGTTGAGTCCCAGTCATAAAAATTTCGAGGGTTCATAAAGCTACTTACGCTCGTTAGCTCTGCTTGGAACGCAAGGGGTTCCCAGGTTTGGAGCTCCTTGTGTCAAGGCAAGGAAGAAATGCCGAGCAAAGATATATGAAGACATAAAAGTCTCTTAACTCGAGTTAACCACCAAGAGGAACCAAGCACCCCCTTGGTATCCTCGTTCGTCCCCTCGAAAGGCCGACGTCGACGCGCAGCGTCAACAGATTCTTAGACTTTTAATCGACAGCAGAATGGCGAAGTAAGCCAACCGTATAAAGTAAAAGTACAGCGATAACCTCTAAGCGCAATTGCACTTGCTGGAAGATGCGGGTGAAATAAAAATTTCTAAAATTCCCGTCGCTTCGTTATATCCCAAGTGTAAGAAGAAAGAAAAAAAATGGTAATAAAAATATTTCACACATTTCTTTCTTTCATTCTCTAACACAAATTTCCAGATAGCGTTACTAATCGACTCCGCTTTTGTACCTAGTTCTAGGCAAGTCTTTTATCGCCAGCACCCATTCCCGTATGGATTTCATCTAATAGCATTAGATATGTGTGATTAGTTACAAGCAGAAGACATTATTATACTCATCCAAGAACATATTAGATATTAGAAACATACGTTCTCAGGCGTCACTGGGAATTCTTAACCGTTAAAGATACGCGTTAATCGAATCGGAGCCACTTATCACGATAACAAAGGGAGTGTGTGTCGGGAGTAACGATGAAAATTTCGAGAGTGACTACTTTTATTTATCGTAATGCCTTTGAACTCTCGGACCCAACTACAAATGACTGTATCGTATAGGACGTGCACATAATTCATTTGCTTATCTTTAATTTTCGTTAGACACGTTGCTTGGTACATACATATCAAAAGAAAGTCACGCTGAGCGAGAGTTAGCTACGTGTATCGGATGATAAATATATGTACGTACAGAGCGATACATAGAAGCCTGTATAGTGTGAGGTATAGATATATTGTCAATTTATTTTGTACCGTACTGTACATATATTTATTCCCATGTAAACGCACATAAGTTCCACGCCAGTATTTTGTTCGTTTTAATTAAAATCTTCTCTTAGGTACATATGCTTCTCAGGCACTGGTAATTTTCTCTGTGGTTTACGATAATAAGAATTTTCGTAAGGTCTTCTAGACTTGTTTCGTGATTCCACGATTCCATAGTTCCACGAAAAGGCTGTCATGCGTCTCTTTCTTTGGTACAATATCTCGCATAACGAAGGATCTGGGAAAGACCTACCCGGGATAGACAAGTATTACATAGGAAATTGTCCTACGGGAGAAGTAGTTTAATAATCTGAAGTTGAGGGACACCAGACGTCCTATCACGCAAAACGCGAAGAGCAAAGGTCTGGCAAGATTTCCTTGAGATTTCACAGTGGATTTAATTAAGCTTATTCTCGACTTATTAACAAGCGAAGAAAGTGAAATAATTCTTGCATATAACGCGATGTAATTCTCTTCAAGAAGAGAATATCTTTAATTGTTTATCACTCTGAACTCTGTAACTTTAAATATTTACGAGTACTGCCATGTACGGTATTATCTCTGGTACATATATGATAACAAAAAAAAACATTATACAGCCGCCTCTATGCGGATCGTTAAAATTAAAAAAAAATTGGTGTCTCTGCAGACATAACTTTTCAATTACGATTATGTATTCGTATGTATTGTACGTACAATTCGATAAAAATTGAGTAAAGGAAATATATCTTTAAGCCATGTAGTCTGATAAATTTGAAAAATCAAAAAATCCTCTTGTTTTCTTACGATTAAATATTTTTTGCACTGCGTCCACGTATGTACATATACTTGAAGATAAATACACGTCAATCGTGAGGGAAGAATTGAAAATTAAGAAATCGTAATAATAAAGATGTAAACAAAATTTCGAGCCGTTTGAATAAATTCTTTTTTCATTTTTTTTTTTTCCTATACATATACTTACTCGCCGATGATCATAAAACATCTGGACAATTTTCTATATAGTATATGCGTTATCGCTGAACGATTATTTATGCACAGAAATTCCTCAGCTGTAAGCGTCTAAAGTCAAGATTGCAGGTACTTTCCCTAGACTGCCATTGGAGCTTCACAGTTTAGCATACGGGTTACCGAACCCTCCATTGAAATAGTCTGCGTCAGCTACCGCATGCGTTAAAAAAAAGCTGCTACAGGAATACTCAAAGATTTGAGGTATCGATTGGAAAATGTGAGAAAGTAAGTACGGTGGGTAGAAGCGAGTGTCGGTTTCTCTTAAAATAAAACGTGACGTTTATTGGACATTGATCCATTACTTTGAAAGCGTAGTTGACCTTTAAGATGACTGTTCGAACCACCATATAATCACGAACAGCGAAAGATCGTGTCAAGGTTAAGTATCTTTTACCATAATGAACTCATGTACGATTATAATGTGATTGCTAGAAAATAGATATTTATACGATGAACCAGAAATTGAAAATTCAATAATTTCAATATAGTAAAAATCACCGTTAGCCGTCATTGATCAGTGAAATTTTATTAGTCAGCGTCGTGACGAATTAGACTGACGTTAAATTATACATGAAATTATTCGTCGTACAAGTCCCGTGTTATTTCATAATATAAATGAAAATCCAAATGTGAAAATAACGTGCCATGGCAGACTATATAACCATATTCAATCATTATTCTGTATTCTTCATACAAACAGTCACTCGTAACTTTGACAATGTACATTGAAAACAAAAAATCGCATTAACTTCAAATCGTTGTACAATAACTGCCAAGAAAATACATTATTTCCAAAAGTCATTCGTAAGAAGTCTCAAAGACAACTTATCGGCCATTAGACCCGGTAAAGATGATTTTAAGACATTGCGTTATCAAGTATATATAATTTCCAGTAAATTCTACGATATAAAACGTAACGACAAGGACTCATCAGACAATTTTTTCCCACGTGTTTAGACACTTCCTTTCCTTCGATGCCTGCCATTCGTGAAATCACAGGATATTTCCACAGGGACGAAGAAGACGAGTTGTCATTACGAGGACGTGGGGATGTACCAATCGTAATCCCTTCGTGGCTCATTTGCATTTCGAGTTTATTCGTAGTTACTTACTTAAGCTTCACACGGACAAGCTGACACAGTCACATATTTGTATGGGACAGTACATGCACGAACACGAAGATACGAATCAATGGCTTCTATACATATGGTCCAAACCTTAGGTTGGTACTGCAGTGGATTCGTACCCAACGCGCTCGGTACGTCATCGATTTCAATGCGAAGAGAAAAGAAGGAAAATGAAAAATAAAAGAAAGAGTCGAGCCAAACACCAGGCTGCATTGTCAACCCCGTATGAATCCCAGCGTCCTAGGATAATGACGACTCTTTTTTTTTTCCTGCAGCCAACCAAATACGAAGGTTTGGCTTCTCTACGCCAGTGAGAAAAGGTGATTCGACACTTTTTCCGGCATTTTTATCCGGTTTGCGAAATCTCCTACTTCTCTAGTTTTCCTTTTTTTCTTCTCCTCCAACATTCTTTCCCTTTCTAACGTTCACTCTCTTTTCATTCTATTCAGAAGTCGCCAAGCTTACTGCCTCGAGAAAAGAAAAAGAATTTTTTGGAAAGAATGCCCAGACAGCAGAGATACCTCCGAATCGAATCGTGTAGAACGACTGGATATAAATAGGCTGCGGATGGATTACCCTATTTAAAAAAATGATATATCTATATACACTATACATATGTATGCATACGTATATCGATCAGGCTTATTCACCTTATTGCTTCACAATACGACTGAGTCGTCTCTATACGAAACCGTCGTCCTATAGCTGTGCACGAGATTACGTAATATCTATATGTTATATAATCCAGTAAGAAGACACTTTGAGCATCGGTTGCCAGACGAACCGATTTCAATAATTCCGACAGATTAGAATTCCGCGAAAGCACTACGATCGTCCGCGTATACGTATTACACAAGCGGGTTTATTACATCAAGTTGTTAGGCCACGTAATAATGTAATAAAGCAGAGCGCGCAACTCGTGCCCCGTGGGTCGCATCATTGCGAATAATTCCCTAACTCGATCTGGTATACCGTAACCAAGAGACATATATATGTACGCCAATCGGAGAGTGGACTTACTAATTTTGCGAATCCATTCTCTGCTTTGCTTTTCTGCATGCGGTTTCTCTTTCGTCGTGTCTCTTCAAATGTCTATCTCTTTCTCCGTCATTCCCATGCTCACAAGGTATCTCTCTCGTACCTCTTTTCGCCTGCTCCTTTCACTGCCCTTATCGCTTCTATCCTGAACGTCCATTCCGCTTCGCAGTAACGAAATTGCATTTTTCCAGAGTTTATTGTCGCGGCGAAAAAGTCACGTCGACGTGCAACAAGCGCCGAGATCAGACATTATTGCGCAAAGTAGCCTAACTTTTGTTTCACCTCGTGGCCAATTCGTGAAACAACGCGACACGTACGGACTGGCTTTCATACCTTCCGTTACGCACGTATCTCAGCAGCCAACAAACCACCAGCCCGTAGTAATAGCGTTAGCTCTGTCGCCTGTGCATCATCATTATGATTGGATATCCGCTTTATGAATTTTACGTCGCGCGAGCTAAGAGCTGAGATACCGTTTAATGCTATTGTTCCGTATAGTATTGTCGGTATACAAAACGATGAAGTTTCTTGCTAGATTTTTCAGTGGCCACATTAAGGCCGTTATATGCGTTGCTTTCGTAGCGAGACATTGTTAAGTAATTGTTGATTCGATAAACTCACAGCAAACTCCAATTGTCTTGTTGGTCGAAATTGTCTCATTTTGTGGCACTTACCTGAAACAGAAGAAGTATAGGGTAAATAAATAATTTTGAAAACATTTTTCCTCTTTCACACACTAGTAAAGCTAAAAAATGGCACACGTCAACCTGTTCTATAATGTATTGTATATTAAAGAAAAGTCCAATTTCAAAATCGGACGTGGCGTCATATTTTCACGAATGATCAAAGTCAAAGTACCTTTGTGACTGATACATTTTGAAATAGCCTATATCCAGAGCGTATAAGTTCACCAAGCGAGAACGCACACGTGTACACTTTCCACATATATAGGTATTTAACGAAAGGTGTTTGTAAGCGTTCTTTGTCTGCGTACAGACAAGCCCCTATGCCATAGCTTTGAGAGTCTCTTCGGGATGGTGAATTGCGATATATCCTGAAACCCGAAGCACCATCCACAGGTCGCCGGCGGGTGTTCTGCGTTGAATACTTGAAAAAGAGTATTTTAATGAAAATCGCGGATCCACTGCTCTAGAGATTTTTGCCATTTTTTTTTCTCTTTCGAAATCGCGAAACGTGAAATTCTCACTTTTGACATTTTATATTGTCTCTTTCTCTCGCCCTTCCCCCCCCCCCCCTCGCTCTCTGTGTTTCACTATCTCTCACTGCAATAATAGCTATCGGTGCGATGCATGTCTCTATTTTTTTTTTTTTTTTTTTTCAAGTAACTAGAATTAAGTACTATTGTGATCAAATCACTGCAAATGCAAGTGTGTAGCCAAGCGTGTTATTTCCTATCCATTCTATTGGTAGTCTCTCCCATAAACTTACAAGTGTATCATTATTCCAACATATTCCGAGACTTCAAAGTAGCGCGCTTGTAAAAAAGTGACTATCATAGAAAGGATAGAGAATAAAACTTTTAAGTAGAAACTTGGATTTGCAACGATGGCAATAATTATAATTAAGTCGTAAATAAAGTTCCACACGTGTCGCATTATGGCAACAGTACGTGTCACTGATAAATCACTAATCAACGTTGATCAATAATATCGATAAAACAATCTCAAGATACTACACTCTATCTATTTGCAGAGCTCTTATGCAGCGCGTACATTATCTCTCGTTATATTCCTCCTACATTTTTTAGCACGTATAAGTACTGCCCAGACCAAATAATGAGTCTCGTCGGGATTGTCACAACACGGTACTGTCAATCCATGACAATCAGCGAGAATAGCAGTCCCCGGGCAGGGGCGTGCAGTGGTGGAAAATTTATATGGAACCAGACGAAGTTACGAGAAGAGGGGGGGGGGAGGAGAGTGTGTGCGTGAATCAGAGTGCTAGAGAGTGAGAGAGAAATCCCAGCGACAAGCGCCCCGTGCCACAGCAGAGGGGACTGTCACTCAGGAGTGATTTACCTAAGTGAAGTGACGTGACACCATTAACTCGTTAACATTGATCCAAAGATGATCTCTCTTAGGCGGAGTCGATCTTATTTTCCTTTACTCCTTCCTCGAGCATTCAATGACCCTCAACGACGTGATGCATTCCCGTCTTGGCGTGACGAGACGAAATCTGGCTTCACTGTGCGCCTTTAAGAAAATATACCAGAGTCTCGGAGAGCGACTGGCGGAAGAAAATATTAGCATTCAGGATTGATGTGTTTTACCAAAGATAAAAAGACCCTTTCGTGGGAGCCTGGCGACGCCAATGTCGAAAGTTCAATGTGTCTCATCTGTATAGCTGAAGAAGATATTGTCGATGGTAATATATAGGAAATGGTCGTGTTAGACGTAACGGGGATACAGATTCGCAAATTGGATGCAAAGTTAATATTATCCTGCGTTGCCCGATGTTTCTGAGTGGGAAATATATTTTCAACTGTAGATAGGAACGACGCCCACTTACTGAAATTCCTGAAGGTTGCAGCACGACGGTCGCAGTAGTGCGAGAGATAAGCAATGTTACGCATTCCGAATTTCTTGGTGTGAAATTAATTACTTCAACGGTTAATTATGAAACATTTATCTATGTGCTGCCGTGTACCGGAGAAATCTTGGAGTCTTGGAATTTGTGAGAAAGGGTTGAACGTTGAATGGGCTTGGCTCGGTCTTCCTGGTTGAAGGGAGCTGGAATGGCAATGGCCATGTTTCTGGCAATAAAGCTTACGTTCTCGGGCTGTGACTTCAACTTTGGTATACGGAACGAGGCTAGAACGACGTATACGACATTGACACAGATAATTGGAGACGTGATGATAACGATATGGACCTTAAGATTAATTTGGAACTTCTAGCACCTTTCGGAATATTCTTATAACAAAAAATTCAGTTTTCGCGTGGGATTTTATGTCGCTCAATGGGATGCAATTGGACCTGCATCGGATAACCATAAATTTCTATACTGTCGCGTAATTACTCCGCCAATTTTCATTTTACATTTACATTTTACTTCGAATATTTGAAATTAGAGTTAACTCATTTTCACAGGTTTAAAATAAATCTACGAAAGCTCGCATAAATTGTCTTGGAGATATGAACCGAGGCATATTTTTACACGGTAAAAATTCATGGAAAAAAGTAAGCAGCGCCGTAGCCGTTACCATATTATATCATCTGGTTAAAATATTTTGGTTCACGCTGTGACGTAATTGACGGAGACACTGCCACGAACAACGCGACCCACCACCTGAACCAGTTTGCACGAATAGGTTATTTCCTTAAGTGTATAAAAAATATAACCGTCTCGTTCCCGTCTAATGCGGTCAAAAATATTATAACTGTCAGACAGATACTCGTGACCTTTAGCTGTACGAGAAACAGATCTTCATTCTTTAGCGTAGGCGGGTCCGCGTCCAAAATTACACAGTACTGACTTCCGGGACGGATTCGCTAAGTAGTACTCGCTAAGGAATCTCCAAATATTTTATTAATTATTAAATCATAATTAAGTATGAAAAGCGGTATTAAGACAAGTGAGTAGCGAAAACGTTATAGGAAATTTGGTAAATAAACTTAAAACGATAAGCTTGCGATAGATCGTACAATTAACAGACATGACGTAAATTCTGTGGTTGGCATTATTGATATCAGTATGTACTTTTTGTAAAGAGGAAAATTCACAGCAACTCTGTACTTGGCGAGTTTTTTTTACACGAAACCGTTTTTGTGGGTGTATCACAAGTTTTTGTTCATCAGGTTACATTAATGAACATCTTAGCACACGAAATCTGTATTAATGTGAAACGAACGTCTATTCGCTGCAACAATGCACCTTTTCTATAAAATATCATTTATAATTTAACACGTCACGGTATTGTGAAATTATTGTGTCGGACGCGCTTGATTCTCTCGCTCGCCAAATTAGATGCAAGAAACTATGGAGAGAAGCATAGAGAAATCCTGGAATTTCACATCGGTTATCCAAACAGAAGAAATGACGAAGAGGAACACCTGGAATGCCTGGACTTCAACTTTGGACACGTAAACACCAAAAACTACGAAGAACAACACCTGGACAACCTATAAACTTCGACTTGCGACAAGTAGAGATAAAAAACTACGGAGAGGAACACTTGAAGACCCTGGATCTCCCAATCCGTCATTTTGAATACAGGGAACTACGTCGAGGCACACAAACGCGCAAATACATACGCCTACACTGCACACGAATATCAGTACTATATTTCGTGCGGGCTAATGGTCGAATAGTGACATATACTATACTATTGTGAAGGCAGCCTTATATTATCTAAGAACTCGGTGTGGACGCTATCTTAAGGAAGAAAATGTTTTTAATTGTGTTGTGTATTGGTGAATCGCCAGCGTCATCCATCTGAAAAAATAAATGGACGTGCGAAGACGATGACGACGATAACGGAAAAGAAATGACATGATCTCGCTCGCCCTCTCAATACGTCCTGATCTCGTACATCATTTTCATTGATTTTCATGGCAACAGACTGAGAATACCCAATTCCTATAGTGAATGTGTCAATAACTTTTTCTGATGTATAGCGGTTTATGAGATATTTGATTCCAAACACAGGTACAAGAGTTGGCTCGAGTTAAGAGTGTCGGTAGGCCGTGCCCTGTATGTACAGGCGGCCGCCTGTACTTGGTGTGAGACTCTACCGAGTCTCTTGATTACTTTGACCGTCTACTAACATCGGCAACAACATGATTGGATAACCGAATACAACAATCAGTCAAGTACGTCGAAAGTAGTCGAAAGTAATCGAAAGAGGGAACTTGAGAAACAAAATGAAAATATAACTATATATTCCCATTTACCGACGAGCAAAACGAACAAGAGATTTCTTTCTCTTTTTTTTTTTACCGTCACTTTGTTTAACTTGGTAAACGAGAAAATCGGAAGGGACTCCCGCTACTCGCAACGGAAAAAAAAACCAGTCTAAACGTCTTGAGGCAGGGAAAACAAGAGGAATCGTTCACGAATAGAATAAAGGGATACGTATCAACTTGGACTTTCCACATTTTTTTCTGTCTTGATTCTCGTTTGCTATGGTGTGTGATTAGCTGGTATGGAATGGTCCGAGAATGTACGGGATACAGTACAAAGTGGGATGCTGCTGTAGCAGAGACTGGAGAGATTCTTTGATGGATTTTGGAGTGTCCTACCCATACACTTTGACAGCAAAGGTACAGACGGAAGTTGCCTACCTGGCGTATACAAGGGATCATTTATACCTTCTGGTAAGGCATTCGAAATTTTTTGTAGGTAATAAGGGTGGGCTAACAACGTGGCATTGGAATACAAGTTCGACAACTTTACAATCGGGAACACCGAGATTGGAAATGGACTGTAAGGAAGACAACATGGCGAAGAAACATTTTCAAATATCTATAAGTACCGGAAACAAGTCGTAAACTAACAGATATGCATATTGTATGTATGCATTGTATACAAGGTGACTTGACTCAAAGTTCGAAATCGGGTGTGGCCCTCTTAACTGTAAAGTTATATCTTTCCGAAAGTGAAGCAGTAATTTCGTTATTATTTGTATTCCAATACCATTAAGAACGTTTTTCGTAATAATTGTTTCTTCGAACTTGTTACATACATACTCTAAAATCTCTTGTAGCATTAGACTTGGGCTACTTCATTTTTAATTAAGTATGAATAATGAATATATCACATTTGAATTTGAATTTTGTGACAATATGCTAATATACACTAGTACGTGCATAATTTTCCTATAAAAATACAGTTGCACAGTAACTTTGACGGATCTGCTTTGCTTTTGACGAATTAAAAACAATAAAGCCTCCAGCAAATCGCACATGGCTTTTCGTATCATTTTTCTTACGAAGTATGCAAGTGCATGGTTTTGCACTGAAGTATATTTTATTTTCCCATTTTAGTATACATTTCCGTGATTTTACGTGCGATTCGCCACGTGCGATTTGATAAGCATTGCATTGCTTGTGAACTGTAAAAAAATATTGAACTAGTTTTTTCATTGAATACTTTTGTTGAAGTAACGCAAATAAATGTCTGAATAGGTTGCTCCAATCACAAAGTTATGACCTTGTATATTAGCTATATAAATCTAATCCCTCGTACAATTTAATTATTTCATTCGATCCCAGATTTTTTTTTCTGTGTACTCAAAAGGAAGTGATGACGCGGATCGGTATTTGTCACGACATTTTACATTCATTTTCCTTCCGGCATGTTTATCGTGAAGCGGTAAGACGCAGTCAGTCGCGTACAAAGTCGACGGAACGGATGGCAAAATGATGCGGTTGCACCGCACGACCACAACGTCATCGTCGACGACGACGACCTACGACCGAGCATGACGACGACGACGTTGCGGGACGCACCGTTGCGCGACGAACGAAATTAATTCTAAAATACTTGGAGAGTAGGACAGTGTCGCAGAAGAGAATAGAGTCCAGGATAGATGGGCGTGGAGGCGAACGAAGGAACGGACCACTGTAAAGTTAATTTAGTTGTCAGCCAGACGACACTCAGACAGGCAGGGCACGCGAAACTATTCTCATTCCTTCGGCAACTGGCACCAAGAAGACATTAAACAGAACACATAATGGAAAACGTCAGATTTCTCGGGAGTCCTATGATGTCGCTGGTGGCGCCGCCAGCGAGAAGAGTCCAAACTGCTTACCACTCCTCGCCACATTTACGTCAGGTGAATTAAAGAAACTTTCCGATGACTCTTGTACATTTATACTTTTATATCGTTATTATTGCGTTAAGACAATGGAAAGACGTTTTTGCACATTTCGCTTTGCAAATTTCTCTTGGCCCGTTTTCATTCCTGTTCCGTTTCCGTGTTCGGTACTCTCTCTCTCCTCGCCCCCAAACCAGTCTTCGATTCCTTCGGGTACATCAGGCACACCTGCAACGTGACTCGCCTTCGTTTTTCGATGCATCTTGCAGCTGCAGTACTTTCTTCCCGGTGGAATGACCAAATTCGTTTGCCACTTAGGATAGCACTCGGACAAGGATTCTCCGTTGGAAAATTGAACAGCACGAAACGCGATGCACCCCCGAAGGAAGGGAAACGGAAACCCCCATACCAGCAATAAAGGTCCACAAGTTGGAAGCATTAGCCCCCCCCCCCGCCCCTGTCCCTCCGTTCCACAATTTCTCTACGGTTACATACCTTCGTTCCTCCATCTGCTCTAAGTGACTCGCTAGAGCAGACTGTGCGAGACCCATTAACGCATTCCTAACCTCACTCCCGGTCCACATCCATCCGTCCTATAACCCATTTCTCGATTCGGTCGCTTCCGAAACGTACATCTCCGACAGTCGGTCTCCGATTTTTTTATATGTATTTGTTTTTTCAACTATTTTTTCTTCTCCCTTCTAGCCACCGACGAAACTCGTCGCGCCCGATAACGTACGACAGTCTAAGAGCAATGGTGACATCTCGGCTGTGTTTTTGACGTAAGCACGCACATAGGTCCCATATCAAAAGGGAACCTTTGGGTTTAGCTCGTTCAGGACTTACGGCTGGTTGGTCGCGCATCGGAAGTGTCGACGACGCCAGGCGATGCGTCGCAAGATGAAAACCTTCGCCAGGGATAAATCGTTCATTCGTGGAAAAGCCACCAGATTCGGTCGGTACGTGACTCGTTTTCGATAGGGTGCCGAAGGGAGCCGAGCTGTGCCCGGAGGAATGGTTGGCTCTCTAGATGCGAGAGGCCTAGATGAATTCCCAGGATAGTCGGGGCATTTGTGAAGATGAGCCAAAGAGATAAAGATGATGGGACAGAGAGAGAAAGATAAAGGGAGTAAAGGCAAAAGAAGGACTAAAAAGTTTAAGTCCAGAATGTAAAATGTCAATAGTTGCAATAAGCTTGTCGACATTAAAGAAAAGGAATAGTCTATTTTCGTGACGTCCAAGTACCGAGCAGAGCCAGGGAATTCCGTGGCTTGGGTGTGGTGCCCGTAAAGTTGCTCGGGTGGATTACCATGGCCGCCATATTTGATTCATCCCATGAGAGCACTCAAGGTGGGGGAACCTGTTAATGGTAACTGATTAATTAGAGTCCTAATATTGCTAATCAGTTGATTTAGCAATTATGATTGAAAATTCTGTGGATGGCTTAATTAACTGTTACTTCTCCATCTGGCGATGTTTATTTGTTATTGTTCTTCAAGATTTTCAACCCGGAGAGGAATCGATCCCTTCTGACTATACTGCATATGCATGAGTTCATTCGAGCAGTCGAAATATTATTTTGAATTGATTATACCGAGTGTCGCGAAATTATGAAGGAACCGATAAATATTTAAGAAAACAGAAAGAACCTTAAAGAATTATCAAAAAGATCAAGAAAAAAAAACGACAAATATATTAATTCCACAAATGTACATAAGAAACGAACTAAGGCTATTTTAATTCTGGGCAATCGTAGAGAATTGTTGTCAACTCAACAGAACTCACAAAAATAGTTCATCCACGTTCCTAAAACCCATACGTGAGTATGCATACAAGTCATAAGGAAAAATTCGACGAAAAATGTAAACTAACCAAAAGCTTTCGCGAATCTTTTTTTTTTTCTAAAAAAAAGTTTCTCCAGACTTTTCACAAACTGACTTTCCTTCCTTCCGTTCAACATTGCACGACCAAAAAGTGCGTTCTTCAAGACTTCAACAAAAAGTCGAGAACTGCGAAAGAGTTTCCAAATGAATATACCAATGGTTCTTTCACTGCCTGAGATACCTACACACTGCTCTCCAATCAACATTTCCAATCGTTTCGTCCGTCAACGATCAATCAGCTTCGAAACTCGTAACGATAGGACCGATATAAAAAGGGATAAGGCCGATAAAAACGATAGGAAGGACGAAAACGACAAGAGGACACAAAGAAAACAAAGAGGGCGCATCTTCAAGAGAGTCGGGATCAGTAATAGTCCCAGGTACGGTGAAGAGTCCCAAGAGTGTCAGGCTTGTTGTTATCGTACAAGGTCCATCTCACCTCTTATTTATAGTACCTCTTATCTGATGTTGATGACTCCAAGAAATTCCCAAGTCGTTTGCCGGTGATTATTAGTGAAGTGTCTACGCTGGATACAAGCGCAAGGAAGCAGTAAGCCAGGCAGGCAACCCTTGAATCCCGAAACGTCTTCCCGGGTGCACGCGGGCTCTTTAGTTCGTCTATTCCTTTGAGCGCGTGGGTACAGAGTGCCTAACCTCTCCCCTTAACCATTCGCTCGATCTTTATCGGAAAGCTATCGAACACGCTCGAAAGTGTTCAGTTAATTGTGGAGGCGCTAATGGCCTTCTATCTCTTATCCTGCCAATAGTAACGCCGCTGCAATCGACAGTGGCGCACGCACAGGCCGGGCTACTACCGTAGTACTCGTGGACAAAGTATTGTCGCCCTTGTCGAGTAAATGGTGTCATTGATGTCAAATAGGGCCGATGAAGTGATAGAGTGGAAAATAAACCAGAGGGAGACACTGTCGGGACTGGGGAAGCTTCCCAATGCAGCAGGAGCTTTTTAACTACTAGGACGGTAGACTAATTGAACGCAAAGTGCGTCTCCGTGGCAGCAGATAGTCTAGTAGGCGTTTGATTAAAAAAAAAAAATATGAGGGGAGAAAAAGGTAGGTGGATGAAGAAAATGAACGCGGCTTCAAACGCAAAGGATACCTTGAACGTATTAAGTGGCTCTGCGTGCCGATGGATCTATAGGGAGGGTTCATCCTCCTGCATCGTTTTCAAAGTTAATGACGTAAGGCTCGACATGCTTCAAAAGTGATTCGTTTGTTATTTGTACCTCTTCGACGTAATATAGATTTCTTTAATGATAAGAATTACATTAACGTTACCTGCTGGTTTTATTTTTTACACTTCTTACAGAAAATTTTAAGGAAATTGGGATGACGGGCTTTGAGACTTTTCATGACTTCAACATGAAAATACATTAAAGTGTATTTGAGAGAAAAAAAAATAATTAAGAAATTAGTTTAAAATACGTAAAGATACGAAATATGTATAAATAATAAATTATATAACCTTCTCTGGATATAACGACTATAAACGTCACTTGAACGAACTTAAAACACCCCATGTATATTAGACTCATGACCAGAGTCGAGGACTCTGTTTAAATATACCTCCCACCTAATGGAGAGCGCAACTAATTAGTAAATAAACAATTAACCTAACTAACATCACCTAAACAAACAGCACTGCGCCACGAATTACTGCCTCTCGTGTATACCCCTGGGATCCGCTGCGTGACCACGCGTCAACCGAATGTGATTTCTGATATTATAGAAACTCTGGAGGATCATTGATTACAATAACGTGATAACTGATGTAGACACGTGGATCAAATAGAGAAAACTTGGCATAGTGCAATTATTGCCACCAACACACGTTTTAGATAATCTTCGCAAAAAAAGTGTTTTTATGAGTAAACTAGAACATGCTAATACACAGCTAATACAACGAGACATTAAACTTCAAGTCTTAACCCTGCATGTACTCTGGGGTCTATCAAACCCCACGTCACACTTTTCATATAACAGAAAAAGGAGTGTGCAGCCGTAGAGTCAATAAGATGTGTTTTTACGAAATTTCAACAACTTCAGCCGGAACTTTTGTCAACGTTCGGTTACTGGTGTGTCCGGCGAAAATTGTCGCTAATGAAATTGCTAAGTAAACAAGCTATTTGCTCGTGGACAGGTCGTCAGGTGATGTCACTTTTATCGTTAACATTGCCCATTATTTGTTTAATTGGAATTCATGTTAATTAAAGACAATATTTGAAAAGGGCCTGTAGAACTTACCTCTTCAAGTATGGACATTAAGGTCCCTCATTAGCGTAGCTACAAATAATTGTACTAATCGGATAAAAAATTGGAGCAATACAAATATCCATATATTTTCTGAGCGATTCTCATTGGGATGCGAAAAGCTGTAGATGGAAATGCAGCATCCAGAGAGCAACGGGCGTTGTCGTCATGACGCATATAGCCGCGAGTGCAATAAAATCGCACGATTCCCAGGCGAAAAGTCATTTGCATTTTCGTCAGCGGCTTTTCAGCCGGCGTCTCGTCGCTCGTGGAAATAAATAAAAAAAAATCGACTTAATCCTCGCGGCTGCAGTGCGAACGCGCGCGGCATCGAGTTCATACTTGAGCCTGACGGCCAAGTGCAGCAGTGCAGAACCGCATTCTATTTTTATTGCAAGTATGGCGAAGGCCTCGCGAGTTCTTCCCGCCTCACCAAAAGTGCAGGCCTTAACGTACTGGACAGCTGCACTAGCTGCGCTTACTGCAATGAAATCGTGCGCGACGCCGACGAGTGGGACATGCAACGATGCAAGGCAAGCTCTGGGGATTCAAATGGAAGAAGGATATATTGCAATATTTTGCGTGTCTTCATTTTCATTTTCATTTCCAAACTAGACATCAAGAATTTTCATATATCGACTAATTTCTTTATTGCATCAACATTGCATTGCATTCCTTATTGTTGGTACGTTACACGTTGTATTAAGCTTAGTATACAAAATGATCTGGCATCTTGTACCTACGATTATTTTACGTGGATACTTATTGTGTTTAAAAATAATTTCAATTTAAAAAAATTATGTATCTTGTATACAAGCGGATTACACAGGTGTCAAACAGTGTCGGTGCAAATCGAATCCCTCGAATCGATAGCATTTTTCCATTGTACTGAACAAGAGGAGTGCAACATTCCTTCGAAGGCAGTGCAAAGCTCTAAGAATATCCGGAGGATTCTCAATATCGCGGACCGAGGACGCATGTACTAGCTATGTGAAAAAAAAAAGATATACATACATGTGCCGTTATATCGGCGATAGGGAAAACAAAAATTGACACACCGGACATCGTAAGGAAAGGAAATAACGTATCGCGGGATGCCAGGTTCGTAATTTTAGAAATTGTAGGCACCTCTACGTACAGGAGATGCCATTTATCTTGGGAAAGTTTTTTAGTCCTTCGCTCCCGGTGACAAGCGTCACATGTTCTACGGCATGTATAAAGGTTTTGACGTGGCCGCGGCAAAACACAGGAAGCAGAAAAACTTGTTAACAAGCCAATCTACTCTCAAATGACTTCGAAATATTTCGGGTAAACGGAAATAGGACTTCGAATTCCTCGTTATCGGCATCCCCGCCAAGTATTTTCTACGGCATCGAGTGTCAAACGCCACAGCTCGCGACACAGATGACAATTTTTTAGCCCCAAAAATGTGGTTAACGAATGACAACGTTCTGATTCACTGGTGAAAAGATTTATTTGACGCAATAACGAGGGCAAAAATTTAGCGTGTCATCGATTGGTTTTGTACTGTGGACGAGCATGAAACTTTTGGCTGTTATATGATAGTTCGAATAACCACGAGACAGAATAACGAATGCCGTTAAGCTTATGCAAGATAGGAGTATAGGCAGGTTGCACTGAACGCCAGGCTGGCGCGCCTTCGCTCGAATATTAATATTTAAAAAATACTCTCCATCAATTCTCCAATTTGAAACTTACCTATCTTATAGAAAAATTATCAAGGAATACGCTCGTATTTTTTTTTTTTGAATTTTACAGCGTGGTTTTGGTGATGAAAATCGTATTTGAAAATTAATTATTTATAAAAATCTTCAATTGTTGCTATAATAAAATATTTAGCAGCAAGAAATGGAAGCCCAATTCCAGCTCTTTTGAATGAGCCCAGGGACAAATTGATCAGACAAATAGAACCTACGATATGAATATTTGAAGGAGAGCGTGTGTGGCGGTTTTTGGTATTTTGGGCAATTTTCAACTTGGAATAACGTTTGAAATATTGAAAATAAAAAAAAATAAAAAATTGTTTAATTAATTTATTTCATCCATAGAATCCGTTAAAAAAAATTCACAATAATCGAAAGGATCGATGAAATGTTTTGGTCGATTTCGTCCGGTTTGACGTATTTTGACTCATACGCATGCATCAAAATAAGATAAGAATATACTGATGGAAAACTTTCTTGAAGAAAAAAGTGACCGTAACTAGTATTAGCTAAACTTACGTACGTACAGTTAGTTGCTGCCTTCATCATTTTTTTAAGATTCCCATCATAGCTTAATTCTGGCCTCCACTCCTTTATCAATCCTCTAATTTTCCGAAGCGATTAACCGCCCCGTAAATTCCGATGAAATACCGAAGTGAAACGCAATCCGTTCTAAGGTTCCTCGGGACTGACTTGTTCACGAAAGAAAACGGTTAATCGCGGTCGACCTGTCAAGAACACTGCTGTGGAATTTATCGAACTCTGCTGCGACTATACCACGTGCATGGCACGTGCTTCCAACTCACGAACCGTGCGTCTCTCACCGTCCTGATGCTTTGGTCTGAACGCCTTCATCCTTGAATGAGAAGATTGCGGATGGAAGGAAAAAGAAGAAATAATGAAGAAACAGTGAATCAACTACTGACTTCTTGTTCGTCGCATGCGGTCGTCACGGTTGTCACTTGTCGAGGAGAGAACATTAGTATCATCAAAGAACGACACGCCGTGAAGATCACGAGGCTGATATTTATTACATATATGTATGTATATATATATATATATGTATATAGATAAATTCAGCATTGTTAAGAAATTATCTAAGAAAACTAATTTAGGGATCAAATTCTCAATTGACAATGTAAAAGTGAGAATTTATCACACATGTCTGTCAAAGCCCTTACGTTCTGCTTCGCATCGATGTAAAGCGCTTTGGATGTTTATCGTTAGGTGTCGCAGGGGCGAAGTCGGAGTAGAACGAAGGCAACGAAGGGAACGAAGGGAGTGAAAGGAGTGAAAGGAGTGAACGGGCCGTGAATTCGAAAGGACTGAGGAACGAACCTTCTTAATTATTTTACGACGTGACGACGTTAGGAAGAAGCGAAGTGGCGCTGGCTGTTGGAGAAGGAAAATAAGAAGAGGGCCGCCTCTCGTCGACTTTTTTGCTCCGACATGAGATATTAGGCGGGCTTTTTAATTGACTTTTAAAGTCGTAGCTCACGCGCGTCTTAATGGAAAGTGGCTGAGGCTGCCTGCTAAGGCTAACTAAGTTCCGTCTATCCGATTGCCCTTTTTACGAAAGAGGATCAAACGGGCAATCGACGAAGAAACAATATTTTGCGGATTATTTCACACGAAAATTCGTCAGTGGGTGAAATAGAAAAATAAAAAATCTACTGTAAAACGATACTAAATTATCCAGCTTCCCAATTGCGATCGATTCTCGGTATTCTGCATATCGATGATAGCATATATAAAAATGATCTTTTATTGTATCAAGCAAAGAAAATATATTTTCTTTTTTCCATAAGTCTGTTGTTGTTACGGACTCGTGCAATTTTAATTGTGTTTTGTTTTTGTTTCTACTAAAACAATTTTCTGTCATTAAATATTAAAAGCCTCTTGTGAATTTTCCTCGCTTTTACGGCAAGAGACATTTAAAAACGACAAGGACCGTAGAAAAAGTTCGAAGCGCACAAAACGCTAGAAAACTTTCGAAATCGTAAAAAAAAAAAGTCGAAAGCTCGCCGAACTTTCACAATTAAACAAATTTCGAAAAACAAGATTATTCTTTCGTTCAATCGATCTAACAATGAGTATTCGCTCATATAAAGTGAAGCCGTAGGAAATACAAACGAATAATTATTTTCTTTTCTCCTGTAAGTTTAACCTGTATATACCGAATATATATCTTCGAACTTTTGGCATCGAATATTCTTATAACAAAATATGAAAATAAATATATACCTATACCCCTCCCTACAAGCTGATCCCCAGGATAATTAAAAGTAAATCAACTATCTATCTGACTGTTGGCTAAAAGTTAATGCCGGCAATCTCAAAAAACCCAACAACCCACAGTCCCATATATCGCCTATGCACCGTGTCATCTAGAATTATAACCTATAATATTAATAAAAAAATAACGTACATAGATAGATCTCTGGGAGAATCAATAAACTTCAAGCATAAGTTGTACGAATCAATGAAATATTCATACCACAAACATAATTTGCAACTAAACATTAAGCACACCATTTTCGGGCAACTGACATCAGAAAAAAGATGACCATTACCATTAACGTATAATTATTTCAAGGATAAGGGTACATTATCCTATCAGAAATAGGTGGCGGTGCCAGTGGGAATGATGGATTGCCAGTAGGAAATGTTTGGAAAACATTAATTAAGAAGTCGTGTTCGGTTTTTCAACGCCCATTCAGCAATAGCTCTTCTCTCTCTTTCTCTCTCCCTCCCCCTTTTTCCGTTCGCACGACGGACGTGCAGCATGCATGCACACATATGGCAGCTCTCACGCACGCACCTATGGGGACGCACGACGTACACATCGTGGTCACAAATCAACTCGGCGTGACACGTCTCAATTTAGGCCACTCTCACACGTTTCCAACGTGAGCGCGACGAACGGCACGAGACGGCTGTCTTCGTGTCGACGATGACGACGACGACGACGACGACGGCGACGCCGACGACACAACACGACGACGATGAGAAAACGCTCGTTAAGAAGCCGCAATTTAAAATTCCTTTCGATTTTCGCGCGAAACACGTGCAGCCGGACGCGCTGCACCTGACTATGTCGTTGAATTGTACCAAGCGAGAAAAACAATGAATTGGACGAACTCTTGGTTTTTTCGTAGCTTCGTTGCTTCTCTTAGGATGCATCCGAATATATCAATAATACTAGAGTATATTTTTATGGATTTTTTGTATTTCAATAATTTCAAAATAGTTAAATGTATTTTTTACGTTATCTCGAGTAACGTAGCAAATATTGTCGTTTGTGATGAAAGATTATGACAGTTCAACTCGTGAGTCAATCGAACGATTGCGCCTCTAATTTAAAAAACGTAATCTTATCTTGTGCAAGATTAACGTTATTACAATCGATAAGAGATTCTATTAATAAATTCTTAATTTACTGTGGTTGAGAACCAAGTCAATGTCAGTTGGAGAATTTCGAAGTTTGCCGAAAAAGCACGCTAATCGCTTGCTGAATGGTCGACCAATTCTAGACCGGAAGTCATTGTCCAGTGAAGTGTGCGAGATAACTGCGAGAATTCAAAGCGTAATATTTCAAAGGGTCCATAAGCGTGTCCAGCGATGACAGCACGGTAATTTACGAGGGACGATGTTATCCCTAGACTTTCGACTCGTGAATTTCTTATTTCGCACAAGGCGTCGCATTAACGTGCAAACGTTGCACGGTAATAATCATGGTAATTGTATACGAATGATCGTTCAATAATTACCTCCATATGCCCTTCGCTCCCGTTACCATCATGCAGCATCATCGCGAGATAAAAAATAATGTAAAAAAAAGTGGCACCGACCTATTTCAGTTAAACTCAAATGCACGTTATATTAATAATTCAATACGTCTGCTACAGCCTGGACATTCCATGGGAGGCTGCAAATTGAAGAATTGATTTTCTTTTTTCAAGATGCGATCTTGTATTTCTTAAACTAATACACTCTGCCAGTTATATTTGTGCGTGAGCGTTCAAGTTTTCGAAATGTTGGCAGGCCTCGTGTGTTTACAGATCCGTCAAGATATATCATGGCTAACTGTTAACCGTCGGTATGGGATGGATACAGCGGTTTGCTTCCGGATATATAATTTTATGCTCCTGACAGATATTGCCCGGCAGACAGGAGGCAACCGATGGGATAAATTTTGAGTAAAATTACATAGAATTACACCGGAAGTTTGACTGGGGCTGATTGGCATTTACAAATTGGCATGTCAATTTTATATGATACAAAGTTTAAATGCTCTTCGTGTTCCTAGCATCGCTGAACTGTTCGTTGCCTTCTAATGAAATAGTCACAGAGAGGTGCGATAATACGTGTTGCATAGAGTTTCAGACAACAACGAGATTGGAGTTGGAAACTCAACGAGTAAAATTCCAAAGTCATTTAGATTAGCAGATTTTAAAGTAAACAAATAACAAATCTGAAGTGATTGGATTTATTATTAAATTATATGGATCGATAGTAAGTTACATCTCCGATTAGAAATTAGCACGATTACACGTTCGAACGATAGCACTGAAATATGTCTAGAAATAATATTAAAAATTTTTTAAATTTTATTATCCACTGTTTCCAGTAAATTTCAACAATTTTCATGCGTTCACAGCCTTATCTGTCAGGAGATAACACTTGAAGATCGTCTTTGAATATTTTGTCAATTTTAAAATACCACGTGACAACCTACAACCCGAACCAACTGACGTCACACAAATTTCGTGCAGATTCTCAGTTGACAGACAGATCATCGAAGTGAAAGTCTTGGCCAAGATAAGAACAATTTGAATAACTTAACTCAATTGGGTTTGTCCAATCGAACGGACGTAGAGTCGAGGAGTCAAAGAGTCGCGAGGAGGATATATCGCGGAAAGACTTTTTACCCCCCACCCCTTCTCAGTCTCTTATCGCTTTCAGGCGAATAACAGCCTAGTGAATCGGGCTTCCTAAGCCTCAAGGTTCTGGTAAGTCTTGTACGAGGAAAAAAATCAAGAGATTCTAAAGTAATAGAATTTTCTTTCAACGCTCCTCGTGTCTTCTTAATGCAGTTCGAAACGGTATAGACGTCGCGCATCGACGGAGATACGATATCTCGCATCGTCATCGTTTATGGAACGAATCAAGAGAATCGATACGAGACGATCGAACTTCTCTAGTCTTAACATCCGCCTCGTGCACAGTTATTTGGCAGGGAAGAAACGAGTCCTTGAAAGATCGGAGGATACGCATCATCTACTCGAAGGGCAAAAGTTAATGGAGATGGCGTCGCGATGCCCTACAAAAGGCAGACTCTCTCTCTCTCTCTCTCTCTCTCTCTCTCTCTCTCTCTCTCTCTCTCTCTCTATC
>JARQTI010000415.1:1162670-1175628 GCA_030142655.1 Trachelus tabidus | reverse complement strand
AGGATCAACAAAACGCAGACTCTCTCGCTCTCTCTCTCTCGCTCTCTCTCTCTCTCTCTCTCTCTCTCTCTCTCTCTCTCCCTCCCTCCCTCCCTCCCTCCCTCCCTCCCTCCCTCTCTTTCTCTGCCTCTCCCACTATTACGCCAAGACGAAATGACACATTAATTTTTATAACCACCTATTTTCCAGCACTGTTCATCGTTATAGCTCGTAGACGTGCTGATCGTAAAGCGTCGGTTTGAGTTTGGCAGTCGGTTGCGTTTAACGAAAATAAATGGAAATATAAAGTTTTCAGCGCGATCCGGTCCAACCGTAAATTCCTGCGTGTAAACGTACCTACATCTTCAGAGTTTTAAGTATTAACGAAACTCTTACTTGTGGCAGGAGAATCTTCTATCCCCTCTCCAACGCGATATACGTCCCATCCATCTATTCGTCCATCCATCCATGAAGAAGCTTTTTCGCTATTACCCCAAGGCTAGCATCCCTAGGTGGGAAGTCTAACTGCCTTTTCTCCTTCGACCATGTTTGGCTTCCTGGTAGTTGCCGCTGACACTTTTTACCGCCTTCGAGAAACGTGTCCCCAAGGATCCCAACGTCCCGAGGGTGCAGGTAACACAAGCTGGAGTATCGCTGCAGCAACGTGCTCGTAGGGATATGAAATGGCGTAAAATAAAGTGGCAGCAGTAAGGAGAATAGCGCAACAAGAAAACAAAAAAATAAGGGGGAAGGCAGATGGACAAATTACATGCATCCACGTGAAAGGTGGGATCCTTAGTAAATATAACCAGGAAACATAGCTTCTCGGCCACGTTCCCGACACGCTCCACTTCCTCAACGTTTTTATACGTTTTACCTTCACCTGCTGTTTCCACGTGCTAGTCCACCTCGCCCCTCACCTACCCCATCCCACGATCCATCTAGGTGAACGAAGATCGTCGCGAAAGTAACGCGTACATATAGGTATACCTATATTATCAAGTGCTGAACTGCGTGGAGAAAGGGAAGCACGAGGGTTCGCGGTTCACATTAAAAATTTTTTCAGTTAGCGCACTGCTGTATCCCGCTATACTAATTTAGAAATCATTTTGCGCGGTCGAATGGAAACGGATGTTTTTCTAGAGTTCATTGGGGCAAAGAAAAGTGACACGCGTTCTAGTATGAGACGCTCATATATGAATACATATATAACGCGCGTGATATAGTACGTTTTAAAAGTTCGTTTAATAGTCCAAATGACGCTGCGCATTTCCGTGGGCCTTCCTTTGGAACGGTGCAACGAACCGTTTGGCCGCCTGTTTAATTTAGTTGCTATACGAAAAGTTTGTAGGGGTCGCTGTAAATGCAGGGTAGGGCATTCTCATAGAATGCACGTGATCGTGCGAGTAACGAAATATTAAATTTTCGGAAAAAAAAAAGTGTGTATATTTGAAGTTTTATTGGCGGGCGAGATGCCTATGTCAGTGCGCTGGTACATCAAGAAGGACAGGGCGTTTTTGTAATTCTCAAGACTGTCGTCTTGACTTCAACGAAATTCTCTCGGTTCAGCGTCTGACACACACTTCACTATCGACCGCGCGAAGGGTGGCCCCCACCGCTACCCTTCACCCTCCTTCGCTACTACTACTACCACGATCACTAACCTCACCACCATCACCAGCATCACCAGCATCACCGGCATCAAACCAACCTACGAGTCTCTTGCGCGCTCCTTCACTCTCTTCTTCACCTTTCTTGCGCCAATGCTGCTCACAGCTATTGCTATCTTTCTCCCTCTCATACTCGAGCCTCATTCACTCCATTTACAACTCTCTCTCTCTCTCTCTCTCTCTCTCTTTCTCTCACACAGCTTCCATTCTTACCCTCTATCCGGCCCTTAGGTACTCCGAGGCGTCAGTGGGTGACCGGGGCGCAGAACTGAAGAGTCCGCGTATCAGGGCGACGAGAGGGGAAAGGGCCCCTGACAGAGAAGCTACCAGAGGAGCTCACTGTGCGCGAGAATAAAACAGAGAAAGGGAGAGAGGGAGCGAGAGACTTCACCCTCTCATCGGTTCTCTTTGTTCTTGGTGCATTGTTCCCGAAATAAAGAGAAGGAGAGACAGAGAGTGAGAAGGGGTGTGTGTGTGTGTGTGTGTGTGTGTGTGAGAGAGAGAGAGAGAGAGAGAGAGAGAGAGATGAAGACCCTTTTACCGAAAAGCATAGCTACGCCCCAGTTCGACGGTCAAGCTCATATGTTCAAAGTATGGCGCAGGTTGCGAACGTTTATCCACGCCAATTCAGTCTTCCATAAATCCCAAAAATTACGGGATCGCGCGCCGACGGTAACGCCAGAACGGAAGCCACATCAACTGCGAGCTTCAACAGTTTGCGCAAGTGTTTTAGCGATATGCGATCACGAAGTTATTCGACCCTCCCCCCGCCCCCACACACCACCACCTCCACCGCCACTCCCCCGTTTCAACCCAGAGACTGCAGTTCCTTGCTTCCAGGATGAAACTCCCTTACGACCCAAATGTGCCCGTGTACCCAAGTTCCCTCGTGGCCCAGCAGGTGTTTGTCTTTGCCCGTGTGATGTGGTCACCGCTATACGACGCGCCTATCCCTTATTTCGAGGGACACAAAGGGTCGAACGTTAACGCGGTGACACGGCTCCGCTTAATTCGCAAATATAACGAGACTCCGCTAACCTGAGCATGCCCTGGGAGTCCTCGAAATCTCGAAAGTCTTGTTCTCAGAGCTTTGCCTTCTGTTCCCGTTACACTACATTTGTGAATACGAGCCCTCATTTTTTTCTTATTCTTCAAGAAAGCCTTTTCGAATGAGCCCCTGGAGCTAGAAAATCAAGACCGAAGTAGGTAGGGATGATAGCGGCTGAAAAAGCTCAGGGATGATGTTGATTTGGGAATTTTGGAATCTTGTTTCGAACCGGCTAGTGTTTCCACGAGGCGCGAAGGAAATTCAGCTCGTGTCGAGCATACGTGACATACACCGTGAAGAAGAAGAACCCTCCTACGACAAAGGGAATTGCAAATATTCGAAAGAAAACGGAAAAAAAATTCAAGTCACAGCTAAGACCCCATGCGACCCTCAATACGCTATTTTCATATATCACAAAAATCTTCACGGTTCGTCAGTTCACTGAACCTCAGTGTCGATCGGCACCACCTTCCCTAGGTCCTGAGGTCATCATTTTTTAAAGATATACGATATACACTGTTGTTCCACGACTAAATAATTTACATCACGAAGGATAGATCTTTCAATGGATCTTTCTTTCGTGATACATTATACAGTCATCGTTGCAGATGGTACATGAACCACCTACCCTGGTTCATATCATTCGATTGAAATTATTTCAAAAGAGCCATCCGCAATAAAGAGCTTGATATAAGTGTATTCGATTTACACCAAAAATATACACATTAACGTTAGGGTAATTGTATATTTCAATAATCTGGAACTTGCAGGACACGTGTAAAGATTGGAAAATAATATGAAGGCCCCCATGCTCGTGACGTATTTCACCCATTTGCTTTCGTGCATCGGTGAGAATTTTACAAATAAATCCAATAAGCACGCTACAATAGGTACGTAACGAAAACACTCGTGAAAACGGAGCAAGCGTTCCAGATAAAGATCTTCGTGGAAGAAGAGCCGACTGAATCCGAGAATCCCAGAATTTTCGAACGGTTCAAGTTGTCGTGCGTCCATAAAACAGGGTGGACCATTCGTCATGCTGCCATATGCACATCTATATACGTATCACGTTTAACATGTGATGTACGAGCATCACATGCGGCGACACCTTCACGCTCCTGATTTCCAGCAGTTAAGCTTCTCCGACATTCTCAGTAAAGAGTATGAAGGGAAGTACAAAGGTACGAGTACATAAAGGGCAATTTCATCCCTTAGACGAATGCATACGTTTCCAATGATTCTCAGATAAAAGACGTGTAAAGTGAAAATCCCGTAAAAAAGGCGTCGTCACGCAAGAAATTGCAGTTTTGTCGTTCTTTTTTTTTCAACTGGTGACGTCACCGAAACGAGCTTGGGAAAACAAAAAAAGTTGAGACGAAGAGGCACGTGAAATAGTTATGCATATACATATGCTCCGAGATACGAGGGTGGGAAAGACAGGAATGCCAAGAAAGACACACGAAAAGCGTGAGTTTCATGTGTATGAGGGGAAAGAAATATTTTAAGAAAGTCGACAACCGAGACAAAAATGAAGGGGGCGTGACGTTGAGAAGGATAACGTAGTTAGATAGTAAGTAGATTAAACTTTCAAAGTTTACTTCAGAGTTTAAATATAGCTTTGACAGCACATACGGAAAAATGATTAGCAGAGCAATTATCGTAAGTATTCCTGGGTAAAAATTATCGGTACAGGACGGATCGATGATTGATCGTTTCACATGGTCCTTACAGAATCTCGCGCATGGACGTCTTCTGAGACTATCCGTTACAAAAAAAATTCAATAAACAAACACAATAATTCTGTGAAAATTTACCACTTTCATTTTGGGTTTCGGCAGTTTATGTCAATTTAATTAGAACTGTTATCATTGTCACTGCAAATCTTTTGTTATCCAAACGCTAAACCATTGCTCTAGTAATCACTCGTATGTGCAGCAGTAGGTATATTCATCAATTACAATCATTAAATGGTCTCGTATAAATTATCTTGACCGGTAATCTCCTTGGTGTCGTCGAGGTACGAATTTGATCCTAGCCAGGACGTACCATCGAAAAAATTTGTAAACTTGTCGAAGTTTGTATTCGCTTTGGAGGAACGATAAATATGTAGAAGAAGACAGACAGGCAGGCAGGCAGGCAGGCAGCCAGCCAGCCAACCAGCCAGGCAGTGCTACACTCGAAAAGCAAACAAAGTAAGGGAGAGCTTTTTCCCAATTTGAAACGTTTAGCGAGCCACTATGGCCAACCCCTGTTTGCACACGAACGAAGTACCGTAAGTAACAGTAGGATCAACAATTCTACCGGTACAACACGTTTACACCTACGGGACAGATATATACGAGAATGGATAAAGGAAGGAGATGACCAGACACTCGATCGAAGTTCCCTGGTGACGATAACGGCGACTATGGGTCTATCAAAAGGCATGCAATAAAATGGTCGAAACGTTTCTTTGTTCTAAAAGACAAATAGTCGGACTCTCTTCGCGGGTATAGGTAGGAGTGCAGTTCCACGTTTCGACCTACGAAGCGTAACGAACACTTATGTAGGTATCGATTTCTTCATTTGGTATAGTCGCTGTAAGGAAGCGAGAATAAGTGGCCTCGGAGTGCACGACTACAGGACGACTCAAAATAGGTCAGCCGAGGGTGCACGCTTGTTTACTTCACATTGCTTGGTTTGCGAACTCAAAAAAAAAAAATACAAATTCGTGTACCAAGTATAAGTTTCATTTGGAACAAGTCCCATGCGAACTCGTAGATACTTTTAATGGTAGCTGTACATTTAAGAAATCAAGCAAGATACCTTAATGCACCGATCACTTGTTATTGTTGCCTCGAGAGAAACGGGAAAAGTTAAGCCATATCGTCCGCAGACAGTCGCAGAGGTCGATCCGTATGGCGGCTGCGATCGAACCGTGAGAAAACTAGCGCGCACCTATTTTCTCCTTTTTATCTACGTAAGCGACTAAATGAGATATGAAGTGTCGTCGATAAGGGCGTCCAGGAAACAATCGACGGAATTTCGAGGACGACAGGCCTCTCGAAGCTCGTCACGTTCGAATCGCTCCGAGGTGAAACGAACCAAAAACCCAAGGGGCGTATCCCAAACGTTTTACGCCGTTTCCACGTATTCAAATTTGTCCGAGGTCCCTTTTTTTCGGCTACGCCGCTGCTGCTGCGTCCAGAGCGTTAAAAGCATTGAGTGCAAGTTTTACTATGTTTTGTCTTCTCGAGACCCCCGGCTGTTCGTGACGCGCTCAAGAGCCACCGGGAATTCGCTAAGTCGTCATCGGGTAGACGCGTAGGACGTAAAGAGGAAGTAAAAACAGAAATACCATCCGGAAGATTGTCGGGGAGGATGGCGAAGGACCCGCACGAAAATATTTATTCCTTCGACAAAAACAAAACGTTCCGCTCGAACGAGGTGCACTTGTTCGTTAATTTTGCCTTTTCGGTCACGTGGGAGATACGAATAAAGGGAAGGAGGTAGATATTCGATATTCCTTTCTGGTTCTTTTTTTTTTTTCATAGCGACTACAGGAAGGTCACGCGGGACGAGCGAAAGGTAACGGAGGACGCGGTACAAGCGATTTGGATCGTTTCAGATTTAAGAGCACGCGTCCCACAACGTGTCTCGAGATTTATAGCGCTCATTAGTTTTATTCGGTGCAGTCGGAGTGCCCATTCTAATGCCGTATAAGGGAAGGAGGAGACGGAATCGAATGCGATTCCTTCTACACCAAATATGTCCATCGTCTGTTATGTATTGCTCGTTCTTACGGAGAGAAAGAAAAAGAAATATCGGGGAGGAACAAGAAACGAACCGTTTAAATAAATTACCATTTCGTTATAGGGAAAGATGTCGCGACAATACCCTAAAGAGGCACACACCCGTTATGCAGTGATCCGTCTTCCTTTCGGACAGGAGAATAAACAAATATCTTTAGAAGTAACTAATGCTACTTCGAGGTAAAAGAAAATACTTGGATAAGCGTATACTTCGGTTTTACAAATATTACCTCATTGATTATTGGTGTTCATAGAGACATAAAGTTACTGTATAAGCAACGAACGATATTGGAATTTTATATTATACTTGTACACATACGAAATACGTGATGGCATAAAATTTACACAATTAACATAAAAACAAATGTGAAATAATGAACAAATATAATTTACATCACAAAGATGCCAGAGTACGTTTAACGCTTTTAAATTCCTATTATCTACACCGGTGTGTTGTAATGATTTTAATTTATAATATATGTCGTATACAGTGATATGAGATATCTTCATTGAGCACGTAGAAATACGCAAATATTACACGCAATTGGTCGTCACAATACCTATATCGGATCGCACGGTACACTCGCGGTACGTATATTTCTCATGAAATAAATAATCCTGAAATGTAATATTTACGCAAGTGTACGCATGCATATCAATGAGCTTGATAAATAAATTAAAAATTAGTCAATTTATCGGCTAAAGTCGTTGAAGAATCTCCCTCGTGTGGTGCACTAATTTTTTATTCTAGCTGATATCGAATAAATAATTAGAAATAACGATAAATCGAAAACAATAATTATTGTCCATAAAAATGTTGTCAGTAGGTTTTAATAATTTGTTACGTCAAAATATAAATTTACACCTGATTCGCATATATTATCTCAGAATCATAATTAAGACTATGCAAATTGAAATTAATTTGGAAATAATTGCAACCAAAATACGATACTGCTTAAAGTGATTAAAAAAAAACACCAATATCTCAATGAATAATAACGTGGGTACACGCAAAAGTCGCGTTTCGGACAGCCATCTTTGTTTCCATGACATCAGCGCCCACGCGCTTCTACGTATCAACCTTTTCGTCCAATACCGGTTTTCAATTTTGCGAACGCGGTAGTAAAGAATCTTTACCTAGAGATATAAAGTTATTAAGAAATAAACGAAAAAAAAGGGAAGCGTGCGAAATGACTGGAGATACAGACGCAGAAATCAGCCAATTTATTAGCGTGAAACCTTCTCATCCTCTAAGTTTGATCGTAATTGGTTTAAAGAGATACTCTGACGCAATTTTTATTGTGCTCGCATTACCAATACAAAATCACGCCCGATCAAACACAATTAGTCAATGTGAAACACAAGTATGTATGTATAATAGTACCTAAGAATTCCGCAAAATGTTCCACAAAGATGGCTCTGCTAACAAGACTAAATCCCAAAGCAAAGGAACCTTCCTGCGCAATATAACCTAATAAGCAAGAAAATAAGAGAGAGAAAAGGTCAGATATATCATTAGACGCACCAAGGCAGACGACCAGGCTACTAGAACACGAAACAGCGTTATTCTTTGATGATTATGTTATGTAACTCTCTTTGCTGTATTTGTTCAAAGTGATGCTTTCGTGTGAGCGATCTCTCGAGACGTGATCACCGGGAGGAAAAAAGGGCGTTACGATGAGAGTCCGACGTAAAAAGTAAGTAAACAAGGAAGGAAGAGTGGTCAAAAAATAAAGTCGCATGAGAGAGAGAGAAAAACAGAGTGAGAGCGGAGAGAGGGAGGGAGGGAGGGAGGGATGGAGGAAGAGGGAGAGGGAGAGGGAAAGAAGGAGATAGAAAAAGAAGAGACAAGGAAAGAACAATTTCCTCCCGCGCAATACTTCTTTTTTTAGGACTTCGTCCTGAAAAATAAGTAAAGACCTATACACCAACGATGTTGCGCATGCGCACATGCAACGCGTCCTACTTAACCACCAAACCCGACGGTCACCCTCAAAAATGACTCTTCTTGGTTAATCGCGCGTAGCTTGCTTATGGTCACGGGACTTGACGGTGCGGAGCCCCGTTATGACGTTATGAGTTTTCGCATAAAACATTGGCCACGGGGCATAAATGGCACGATCCTCGTAGATCATTCTTTCCCATTTCAATATGGCACGCGTCGACCCTGTTGGACGTCCTTAGAGGTTGCGCTATACGAATCGTGGGCATACAGGGTATTGTGCATGGATGGCCGTCTATAAATGAGCATAGCGCATGCACCGTGGCACATGTATATACATATGTATAAGTATAAACACGAGGGGGTTCAATGCGAGAATGACGTAACGATGAACAATATTTTGGGAAAAACTCGACGACCCCATCGAAATTTTCCGAGATATCATTGTTTTGATGAGGGTGCTTTAACAGAGAGAGAGAGAGAGAGAGAGAGGGGGGGGGAGAGAGCTCTACACCCTCTGCTACCCTCCCCCTTGCACGGACTGGAGGGGGGTTCTAGAAAACGTCACGAATTCCCGATCGTTCGAAAGATCGATGAAGCTCGATTAATAAGCTGAACGACATCAAACGAGGCATGCAGAGACGATTATGCTACTTTATTTTCTTTTCTATATATCGGCCGTACTTTCCCTCGTGGCCATAGAAGCGCGTGCTAGTGTGTTATTTCTCTTGTTCCGCCTTTGACGTGCCAGTACGTCATGATACAGTGACGTATAATTTTTCCTCATTCTCTGAAAATCCGTAGCCGGCGTGTCGAGAACGTGAAAGGGAAACGGATGAAAAAAATAATAAAAGAGTACTGAAAAGGAAGGGGGGGGGGGGAAGAGAAAAAAGAAGAAGAAAAATAGGCGCGTCATCGACGATGAAATTTCGCACCGCTAATATATCTGCCAAAGAGTCATCGCACCGCGGCATGCGAACTCGCGTTTTGCATTGTTACGAATTCGCCGTATCCTCCAAAAGGTACGAGACAAACAAAGGCGTCGTCGTGCGTTGTACGAGCGAGACCGGGAGAAACGTGAATTCTCTTTTGTTCCATATATGCGAGAGCAAAGAGATGAGCGAAAAAAAATAGAGAGAACGGCTTTCATTATCTTGGCAGGGTCAGCTCGATTAATCGAGACGACGTTCAACCTGTATCCGGAGAACAGGATCTGATCTGCTATAGCTCACTCGGTTACACGGTTATCGACACTAATCGCAGCGGTTCTCAATCGGTCCCATTACTTCACATGCTACGCGCTGCGGGCCCCTTAATTCTATTCAGCCTTAATATACACAGATGAGCGTAAGAGGATGGGAGCACGATTTGACTGTCAATAAAGGGACGTCAATGGGCGAAGATTTATGAAAATAGTTTAATGAAAGAATTACGAGGACGTTACTTTAGGTAGGTACGTGTATTGTGTCGGACCTCGTATAGCGTCCTATACACATTTATTACAAATACATCATACTCCTGGACCTCGGGTCCACGTAATACGTGTGTGGGAAAATAGCGGGAGCCACGGTGTCGCTTGTGAAAGTACAAAACGTACTTACTGGTATGTACAGAGCAGACACGAGGAACGAACGCAGGAAGAATAGAGAACGATAAGAGGGGGAAAAGATGACTGACCGAATATGTATTCGCTGAAACGTCAAAAAAACTCCCCTAGTCCCCTCGAATACGAATAGCACAGGTCGACTATCAGAAATATCCAATATATACACCCCTCGGGCGATTCGTGAATTCCAATTAAAAGCAGGATGAAAATTTCGGATAACAGAATTGCCAAATTCCAAAATGTCCGTCCTGAACCCCTCCCATACACCCACCCTCCCGCCCCACCCATCCACAATTATGTGTAAACTCTGTACCGGGGCGCACGAAAAATGCATGCACGCTACACGCGACAGTAATTTTCCATGTTACCTACTATTAAGCATATCTGAAAAAAAAAAAAGTGAAGCAGTCCAACCACATGAACCCTCGACCCTCGAGTGCCAGTGTCCATAAAGTAGTTAAAATAGTAGCTATAAGGATCTGTGTCGGATGATATATATTATTATTATTATTATTATTATATCATGGGATATCTCGATGGGACATACAGGAATGTCCCAAGTTCAGCGAGCACAGGATGACACCCCCCCCCCTCCCACAGTTCCCATTATTAATTGTGCCTCCTGCGTGCCGTCTGCAGTAATTTATAGGATTGGCCCATAGACGCACGGAAATCCTGTGTATCCTAATGGGTCGCTGTCGGTAATGGCGTTAAAAGCTCGACCATGGATTTTAATGGGATTTCGCTCGACCGTTCCCGGCTATACGAGAGCACCCTATGATTTATGTCGGGGGTGTATGAAGAGGGCAGGGTACTACAAGATCGTCGTTCGTTACCGTCATATAGTCTTGTTCGGCCGTCGTCTCCATTGAGTATCGATGAGCTCCAGTCGGCTAAAAGCGTGTCCCGGCTTAACGCCACGTAATCTTACAGCCTCTTGTTCATCCTAAACTTAATACAGGACAGCACGTCGAGCTACGACGACGATACCTAACCCCGATACATGAAACACTCGGGATTCTATGTAGCCGCTATGGGCCTTATATTTGAGACAATCGAATCCCTTAGAGCGCCTGATGATGTGATGTTTAATACTGTATTTATATATATGGTGCCTTCAGAGATATACAAAGCTGTAATTCTGGACCTGATTAAATGGCGACGTTTTACGCAGATAGGGAAACTACGACTTATCATCAGACACTTTGATAACGGGATGCGTTTCATCTTTTAGATTAATTTCATGAAGTGATGTATAACTGTATGTGGTATGAGTATAATACTTGTGTTAAGTTTAACAGCGCTACGTCATTCATACGAGTCCATTACTTTGACGTCACCAAGTGGTTTTAGTCGCCGGTGCTGAGCATTTAACGTGAAGTATTAACCCAGTTGCATTCGACACTTGGAAACCAGCAACGATAAAAACTGACTAACACTCTATGGTGTTAAAATCAAATCTGAAATTTGTACTTCTACTGATTATCGACGTTAATTTACTCTCGCAGCACGAGACTGCGTTACACGAACTAAGTAACACCCTTTCTGAACTACGAATGTCGAAAAAAAGTATACATACCCGGGTGAAAATTTTAGGTACGGACGGATCACTGATCGATCATTTCACATGGTCCTTATAAGCTCTCGCACAGGTACGTCAAGTGAGACTGTCATGAGCCACACTTCAATATATTTGTGTTTCGTAGCAGATCATGCTTATGAGAGATAACTTCACGAGATAAATTCAAAACTTGTCTGAGAATTATCTTTCCCGTACAGTGAATATAGTTTAAGTCTATGATCTATGAATGATCGATTTCGGATCCAAGTCGTATTCATTGTACGGGAAAGATCCATATTTAGATCTGTTTTGGATATGTCCCGTAGTCCAAATGAAGTAAAATTGCTAGAAAATTTTTTAAATAATTCTCCTGCGTCTAATTTCTCTAAGTGTGAGGGAACTTCGTTTTTTCAAAGTTTTTCTATACAGCTGCATATTCATCCCATTTATTTGTCAATTTCTTCGCCGCTTACACCAGCTACAGTATGCACCTCACTTTTTGTACGGTTCAGCAAACAACACAGGTTGAGTAGTAGAAACAGTTAATTATAAGAGATAGAATACAGGAATAAATATACAAAGTATAACGATATAAATAAAAGGAAAATTCCGTGATAAGAGGTATCAAGAGTCATTTGAGCCGTAAAGGCAAATGGATACGAGTGCGGTGATCTGCTGCCTGTCGAATGGGATGCGAGCGACCCACATTGACCAGTGGAGTCGGCGCGTAGGCAGCAAGAAAAGAGCGAGCGAGTTTCAAAGATACGGCTATGCGTTATCGGTGAACTTTAAAATTACGGAAAGATGAAGGACGAGACTGGAACAGACAAGGAGATTTAAACAAGATCGTTTCTACACTGTGTCCAATAATTAACCGAAACATGTGAACCGTCCCGCCCTGACTGTACCTCGATAACGAGTTTTATCTAAAGGCACAGGAGTGCTGGAAGTAAGAGTAGGGGGCGGGGGGGGGGGATTGGAAGCGATCGTTTACCTACTGGCTTTGCTTTGCTTTCGAGTGTCGGTGTAAGCGTGGCGTCCGGTTTAAAGGGCGAGAAGTAGCAGAAAGCACCCGAAGCAGGAAGGGTTGAACTATCAGTCGACACCACAGGGTATCCACCTTAATCGATTCGCTTTCTCGCTCCCTCGCTCTCTTTGCTCCCTTTATCGAACTTACCTTCGATGGGTCGATTACCAAAAACGTTATAGCAAATCCGGGTGCAAACGAACGAGGCTTCCCTATTCTTAGCTCTTTCCCTCTCTCTCGCTCTCCCTGATTCACTCTCTCTCTCTCTCTCTCTCTCTCTCTCTCTCTCTCTCTCACACACACACACACACACACACACACACACACACACACA